>VMKM01003638.1:0-32029 GCA_008360985.2 Macquaria ambigua | reverse complement strand
GAGAGAGAGAGAGAGAGAGAGAGAGAGAGACAGAGAGAGAGAGAGACAGAGAGAGAGACAGAGAGAGAGAGAGAGAGAGAGAGAGACAGAGAGAGACAGAGAGACAGAGAGAGACAGAGAGAGAGAGAGAGAGAGAGAGACAGAGAGAGAGAGAGAGAGAGAGAGAGACAGAGAGACAGACAGAGAGAGAGAGACAGAGAGAGAGACAGAGAGAGAGACAGATAAAGAGTAAAGTGTCTTTAGTCGACTGTCCGGTCTAATGAAGCTGATTCTGTTTGGCACTCTGAGCTCCTGATCTCAGTGTGTGTGTGTGTGTGTGTGTGTGTGTGTGTGTGTGTGTGAACAGCAGTTGTTCCCACCCTTTGTGGTTTGTGAGCCCTTTAGATGAAGCGATGTTACCTGTCAGAGGACAACGAGCTCATGTTTTAGCAACCTTCGCTAACTTCACATTCATCAATTAAAAACTTGCTAGATATTTCATAAGCTAATCCCAGTTTTATAAGAATCAATATATTTAAATTTGGCTGCCTAAAGGCCATCCATCCATTATTTTTACCCACTTATCGCTAGCAGGGTCGCGGCGGGGCTGGAGCTTATTCTAGGTCACATTGTGGGAGAGGTGGGGTACACCTGGACAGGTGAGCAGTTTACCACAGGGCTGACACATACTGACAGACATTTCACTCACACCTATTTAAATTTAACAATTTAAGGCATCCTGTGGAGATTTTGGCCACTAGTAGCACTACAGTTTGTACCGTGAAACACATGCAAGCATGTGGGTGATCATATCAATACAAACGAAAAAGTTCACATTTTTATTTAACTTCATGTTTCTCAACTGATCTAACTGATTTAAAATTGAATCTAGCCCTTGTATTTAAACACCTGTCAATCAATTTGGGAGCGTTAGCAACGTCCAATCACGTGTTGAATGTTGGTGGAGGGCGGAGCTACAGTTTTAAATCACTGATTGGATGATTAACACAGAAACAGGGGGAAAAGTCGAGTCTGTTGGGTGGGGTTGGGGTGAGGAGGGTGGGGTTGGGGTGAGGAGGGAGGGTTAGTGCTCTGAGGGTTTTGGGCTTCTCCTCTGGGAACAGAACATTCCTGCATTATCCTCTTTTACCTCCTGATTCACTGGAACAGAGAAGCCAGCAGACATGATGAGATTAACTCCTCCACCCTCCTCTCTCTCTCTCCCTGTCACTGTATTCTGGATAGTCTCTCGCTCTTCTCTTTCGTGCCTCCAAAACGAAACAAGTCGATCTGCTGTAAGCTGCACGGCTGAACACTCACACGAACTTCATACACAAACACACACACCCAGAGAAGTAGAGTAACTAAGTGTATTTACTTAGGTACATTTATATTATATTACATGCCATAAATTCTTCCATTATTTATAATTTTTCTGTTTTCTAAGTAAGTTTGATCATATTTTAGTAGAGTCCTCCCTGTTTTGTGATGTGCTCCTGTTTTAATTTCAAACAAACTGAGCTCTTCCTCCATGTTTACTGTTGTCTGAATAAATTCTGTATAATGTTCATTTCCATCAGTACAACAACAGAGTCATGTCACACTCACCACTCTGCTCGAAACACTTTCTCTTCTATAACTGAAATAACAGTTTTCACTTCACATTATGTCCAATTGCTTCTACTTTGCTGTTTTTTTGATCACCGTTAAACTGCCAGCAACAAAACTTCCTGCACAGATGTTTCACATTAAAAGCCTTCAAGCAGATCAAAGGGCATAATGCCTCCCTTTCTTGGTAGGCTTTTAAAATGAAATATCTGCAGGAAGTGTTGAGTTTCATTGTTGGTAGATTTACAGTGATCGAAAAAAACGGCAAAGTAGAGAAACTGGCAATAGTGAATGAAACCAGCATTTTTTGGGGGATAAATTTCTGAAACCATTTTCAGAAGGTATTACTGTACAGTTTTACTCCACTGTAGTTTTTGGATAGGCAGAGCTGCTGTTGTGAAAAGTTTTGTCTGTTTAAAAGGTCAAAGGTTGAAGGCTGACTGTGGAGATTACCTCACAGTCAGAGTCAGTCAGTCTCTGTGAGGAAACTGGAGTCAGCTTCAACACAGTTTCATCATCAGGTCAGAGGTGAGAAATAAACCAGAGTTTAAAGTCAATAACTTAATTTATTGACGGACAGTTTGGTGCAGCTCTGTTTACTCCGTGTCCTCAGTTTGATATTGTTTCATGTTTGAGTTTAGTACTTAAAGTAAAGAGGGGATTAAGTGATTAAGTTTAATTCTGCAAATAATCTTCTTCAGAAGTGTGAGAACGATATTTGTGGCAAAGTTTGACTAGATTAAATTCAACTTTATTGCCATTGCACACAGTAATTTAAATAAATCCCCATGACTCTGTTATTCCTTATAATGACTTGGTTTTTACTAAATTCAAATAAAAAGACTGTCAATGAAAAACAATTTAATTTGTCGGGGCAACTAACCGATGATGAAAGAGTGTCGTGGTGTCAGAAAGCTCCAGATATTTGAGCTGCTAATGAGCAGGACAGTGTCGAGACAGAAAGCAGCTGTTTCACAAGATCCAGACGGCGTTTTACTCCGCACGCCAGACTGAAGAGGTATTTAAGGTAAAGGCCTTTCACTGACTAAGGCTCTACAACAAGGTTTCTCATTGGCCAAGCCTCTCTGGACCCAGTGGAGGACATCAGGGTCATCTCTGCATCCTGATAGAAGATCTCGTCTCTTTCTGTTTTTTTGCTTCCAGCCTCTCTCCCTCCCTCTGTTCCTCCCTCCTCCCCTCTGCTCTGATCTTGTCAGATGATCTGTTAGCTTCCCCTGTACTCCTGTTACTCCTGTTGTTTCTGCTGTTGTTTCTTCCTCAGCGCAGAGCCGCTAATACGCCGCAGCGCGCCGTTAATGACCCGCAAAAACACAATAACAAACGCCTGCTTCTCATATGCATATTTAATGGAGACAGCTGAACAAATTACATATTTATGGATTATAAGATCAGGAGGGGAAGGAGGGGGGAGGCATGATGCCATTAGCGATGCAGACAGGTACGAGGGTCCCATCTGCACCGGCATCTGTACGGCAGGAGGGGCCCCGGGGCCCGGCAGGGCGGGGAGACGCCTGTTACCACCAACAGTACTGAGGTACTTGGTTGTTAACAGGACAAACTACAGAACAGAGTACAAGTAAAAAAACAGAGACTTTACTCTTGTAACATCCTGTTACAGTGTATGAGAGAGCGGAGCAACAGTCCTTCACAGATGTACTGAACCTCAATAAAGTAGTTTATCACAGGACCAATCACTGCTGTCGAGGTTCAGATCTCACTGCTCACCAGAGCTCTGCACCTCATCCTTTATTTCTGCAGGATTTTATTAGTGTTAACAGCAAGTTTCACATCCAGGTTCTTCAGGTTCGCACATCAACAGTGAACCTGAAGATCAAGAGTATCTCAAGTAGAAATAAAGAAAAACCTCTAGAGATCTGGTGAGAGTGAGATCAGACCGGATGTACAGGACCACAGCAGTTATACACATCCTTGCTGAAGTTCTCTTTACATGTTCAGGAGCTTGCTAAAGTACAGAACCTAAGTTTGAAAGACAGCATGGGCTGAATAAGGCCGGGGTTATCCCTGCCAAACAGGGTTTCAACACCAGCTACACAAAGGCTGAGTCACCGCATCACCTCACTTACAGACTTGTGGATTTAACGGGTACATTACCAGGAAGTCTACAAGTGTTGGGGACTGTGTAAATCCACAACTCATCAAGGGGTCTCAAGCAGACTTCCAGAGAGTCCACCTGGGCTGCAGACTTCACCTGAATAACTGGGACAGGAGTCAAGTCTAGGAAAGCAAAGGCTGGTTTTCATCCAACACAGAAAAAAATGGGACCACCTACAATGAAAAGATTCTCAATGAAGAGTTTAGTGTAACATAATATTATAATAAATTACCATAATGAAAACAGCAGAGCTTCCACATACCTTGAATAAATGTCAATACTGTTAAGACCCATTCAGTAAAATACTTTGGGATGTCCTGCTGGACGTGTGTTGGCTCCACTCTGGTGGGTGTATCTGGGATTAAACATCACTGTGTAGCTAACTCACTCCATAAAATCCAAACTACCCACCTGAATAACTAACCCAGTAACTGACAAGATGTTATTAACTACACAGAGTAAAACAGGAGCTCACGCTGGCTGGGGGGGGGCACCTGCCTGTCTCCTCCTCAGTATTCAGAGTGGATTACTGCCTGCGTCTCCCCGAGTTACCGGCCCATTAAAACACTCACAGGACTCACCCCCTCCCCCCTCCTCGTTTTTTATATTAATTAAGATTTCAATTAAAGAGCTGGGGCCCTGAGACTGAACCCTTGTAAATTAGCGGGTAAAAGCCGACGTCATAAGGGATCATTAAAACGCTGGGAGTCAGTCAGGACCTCGATCAGACCGGCCTGCTCCTCTGAGACAGACAGAAACTCACACAGCCGCCGTGTGTTTGTCGTTTTGATGTGATTTTTCTGAATGCTGAGTTTGACTTCAGATCGCTTTACGCCTGGAAGTGGCAGTTATGTGTCTCCTGTGGCTCGATTTACTTCAGTGTGCCTTTACATCGCTGCTGTACGACTTCTGACTGCTGGAAATACGATCCCCAACATTTCTGTGTCTGTAAATATATAAAGTCTGTCTGAAGTATATGATGTCCTGCTGCAGAGGTGGAAAGTTAGGCTTGCAGACCTGGTGCGTGCCTCTCAACATTTAAAGCATTGCGGTCTACAGCCACAATGATTGCGTCTTGGCTTCTTGTTGGTGACCTCCTCTGCCACCCGACCAACCAGATATCCAGTAATATTGTGAAAGATTTAACCAAGAGACGTCACGTCGACTTCAAGAGCAGCCGTCCTGTGTACCTGCTATAAGAGGCCACGACAGTGTCGAAAAGAAATTGCAACTCCCGCAAGAACAAGAGCACGAGCATGTAGATTTTAATTGTTGCAGACACACGGCAGTGTGTTTTGTCACGGGGTCCCTGCGTGGGATCAATAAAGTTTGCTGAGCCGTTAATGGAGTTCTTGATAGCACTTACTTTCCTAATAATTTCTTGGAAAACAAACTAATTTCTTTGGAATGTTCCTGGAAAGGGAAATGTAATTTGGTACAACTTGTAGAGACAATTGAGACAGTTTTCGGTTAATTGTTTCCAAGTAATTGCTGGTTTTAGTCAGCAGAACATAAAACATTCAAAAACGTGTCTTTCTGTGTGTTTATATATATATATATATATATATATATACACATACAGTATATATATGTAATAATTTGCAGGCAAGCATACTATTAAACAAATATGCAGAATAAAGTTTCCAATAATGAATTAGTATTTACTCTGTCAGTCATTGAGGTTTTTTAGGCTCTTTCTTTTCACATACTTGTGTATTACCACCTACAGTGTTACAGCACCAGTCCGTCCTGGTCTAATTCCTTTGCATTTATTGGCCGTGATGATCGTGACCCGGTGGCCTGCCGTCCTCTCTGACCTCCGTGTTCTCGCTGGAATCGGCCCGTTAATAACGGAGGTCGTCACCATGGTCGTGTTGTCAGTGGTGGATTTTCAAGAGTGAAAATAATAAAAGACTTTCAGCGCTTTGTGAACAGGAACATCTGCTCTGCCTTGTAAAGTACTTACAGCAGCGGGGGGTGGGGGCAGTGGACGGCGAGTGACTTGTTCTGGAGCGCTAACAACCTTAGCGGGGATAAGGTGGCTGATCCTCCAATGCTAGGCTCATTATTGTTGGAGGGGATTTGGAGCTGCTTTTTCCTGCAGGGGGGGGCCCTCAAAGGGGGCGAATGGGGGAGTTTCAGGGGTTTGGGGGTTGCGGGTCTGAGACTGTGTCAGTTCTTTTCCTGTTTTTACAACCAGTTTCTCTGAAGCAAAGCTGGAGCGTCAGCAGGTGGAGCAGGTGGAGCTACCTAATGATTCAAAATACTTCTATAACCTTAATGAATACTTCCAGAGCAACATGCAGGACAATTTATTACTGCAAGTCATTAGTAGCTTCACTTTGGACAAAAGCCTCAGCTAAATGGCTGTAATATAAATATAGTGCAGCTTCTTTTTCTTTACTTATTATTTGTTTTATGTTTATTTTTCTACAGTTGGAAATAAAGGACGTTGACATTAAACTCCCGTATCCCACTGAATTCTTCCTTCATGTCTTCTGTCCCGAGACTAGAAAACTGACAACAACAACAAGTTAATTCCAGGTGATTCCCAGAAAATCAATCACCTTTGACAAAACAACAAAAGACAAAAGTCAGGTCAACTAATTAGCTTTTTGGGTCTCTAGAACGTCCAGAGCAAAATGTACCATCATTTCTTAATTTATTTTAAATTTGATGTCTTGATGTCACAGCGGCACACCTTCATCATTTGTCATTATTACTACAATATTATTTATTCATTAAATATTCAATATGACATTTTTAGTGTATACATATATAGCAGGCAGTAATCATCACTCTGGTTTTCAGTTAAATAAACTCACTGTCGTCTCAACATTACACACATTTGTTTATTTTTCCTACGTTTTGATTAATATCCTGTTACTTTAAATTCCTGGATGACAGGGCAGCTTTGTGGAAACATGTTTAAAAGTAATTTCTCTGTGACTTTAAATACACAGGAAGCAGCTGGGAGTCTGTCGGTGTTTCGGTAGTTTTGTGTTTGACAGCTGGACAGAAGCATCTGCTGCAGAGAGATCTTCGGCAGTAAAGTGAGCGATTAGACTTTTACTGTAAATATCAGCACAAAATGCAGCCGAGGCAGCGAGTTCTGAAGAGATGTGGACCCGGCTCTGGTCTGTTTGGAGGCAGCAGGTGGAGAAAAAAAAGGAGGAGTAGGAGGAGGAAACCACAGCTGGTGTTCAACACATGGCTACCGCTTGTTGTCTCTCTCTTTCCCAAACACTGAAGTGTTGGTGGTTTTGGTTTCTAACTCAAACCGGTCTCAGTCCCTCAGTAACAAGCCTGATGTGGACTCTGAACTTGCTGCTCCTGGTTTGTGACACAGGACTTCACGGATCGAACATTTTGGACCCAGTCAGAAAAACTCAACATGCATAAATTCATTTTCAAAAAGAAAATAAAAAAATAAAAATAAAAGAGACCCAAAGACTATGAGAACTGATCTGAAACTGAGAATAACTAGAGTCACATTGGATCCATGTGTAGGGCTACAGGGATAACTAATCAATCAATTATGTTTCTGTAAAAAGTCATAAAATATTTACATTTCCCACGGCCCAAAGGGATGTCTTCAAGTCACCTGTTCTGTCCGACCAACAGAACAAAACTGAAGATTTACAAATCAGAAAAGGAGAAACTCCTCACATCGGAGACGAGATCAATCTATTATAAAAGCCTAAAAGACGAATCATTTCAGCAACAGAACGATACCATACTCCTGATCCATACCTGATTAAACTGAATTAAACCTGGAACCGGCCCAACTCGGGTTCCAGGTCGAATTTGGGTTAACAGGAACCAAGTGGACCCACCGAGACTCAGTTTGTGCTGCTTGTAAAACAGACAAAAGAAGAGCAGAGTGTTGTTGCATTGGCCGTGGGATCGACGTAAAAGTGTAGTGAAGCGCTCACCAAAGGAAGGCGTGGAGGAGGAGGAGGAGGAGGAGGAGGAGGAGGAAGGTGGTGGTGATGTAGCTGAGTATATGTGCAGGACACGTACAGCCCCGGCACAGTAAAATTCATGATCATAAAGTGCAGGCCCTTGAATAAGTCAATGGAATAATCTGCTGCATCATGAGATAAGAGGCTGGATGAAAGGGGGGGGGGGACATGCAGTCAGAGAGAGAGAGAGCGAGCCGTGAGCCGGGGTGGGCTCGGGCTTCTCATTAAGATTCTTGCGGTGCGGTGACTCAGCCCATTTTGGTAATGGAGAGCCCCGGCCACCTAAAGATGGAAATGGCCATTTTTCAACCCCCCCCCCCCACACACACACACACACACATTTTATATATAAATTATCCCAAGCACTTACAAGTGGGGAAGGCGGAGGAACACTGCAAGGTCATTCTCAAATCTTTTGGACGGCTGGGACCGGGAGAGGAGTTTTAATGGGAGTGCAGGGAGAGGACACTCTCCGATACAGACACACGACCGACCGACTGAGGATGGATTTCTGTTTCAAGCAAAGTAATATTCATCCTGTCATAACGAACATTGTCTTTAGGTTTTCAGCTCCAGAAACAAACTGACTTGTCACAATATTTAAATCCAGCAACAGAAAAACACAAAAAACCCAACATGAACCGACAGCATGATTAACACACATCTGTCACATGGGTCTGAACAGCTGAAGCCAAACTGAAAAATAAGTTAACAAAATAGGGGGAAAAGAATCCAACAAAATCAAGGTGACCACACTGTAATTATTGTGGCTACATGATTGAAAACAAGGCTGGCACATAAAATCCAAAAGCACCGTATGGAACCAACAAATGCAGTTTTTAAAATGACATGTTCTGTATAAACTTCAGGTAAATGTGTCTAAGTTAGCAAAGCTTAGTGCTGAATGATGAGGACAAAATAAATACAATAACCAGATATTAGATATTAATATAATAATATAATATAGAATATGTGTATATGTCAGAATATATGATAATACTGAACTACACGATGAAAGGAAGTTAAAGTCCTTCTTGTACACATTTTTTGCAAATATTATATTATAAATTGTTGTGATGGGGAGCTGACTACTTTGTGAATACTTAGTGTTTCATAATTTAACATTATTATTACAGTAAACAGCTGTGTGAGTGACGGCTGCTGAGGTTCATCCAGCTCTCACCACCACGAGAAACAACACGCCGTCTGAAACCACTCAGACTGTGTGACCCTGTGTGTGTGTGTGTGTGTGTGTGTGTGTGTGTCATGTGAGGACAGCAGAGTGAGTACATGAACAGGTTGAGCGGGAACAGATCAGAGGACTCTGAGCAGGATCAGCTCAAGTCCAATTCTGAGCTCTGAGGATGATCTGACCTGCACTTCACCACCTGGAGGAGACTCACACACACCCTCACCCTCACCCTCACCCACACCCACACCCTCACCCACACCCACACCCTCACCCTCACCCACACCCACACCCTCACCCTCACCCACACCCTCACCCTCACCCTCACCCACACCCTCACCCTCACCCACACCCACACCCACACCCTCACCCTCACCCACACCCTCACCCTCACCCTCACCCACACCCACACCCTCACCCTCACCCACACCTCATACCTCACTCCACACCTCCTTACCTACATCGGCTATTCCTTTACCACTTATTAATTCCTTTACCTATTACCTATTACTCCTTTTACCTTTATTTCTTACTTTATATTTTATTTTTTATTTATATTTTATTTGGAGATGAGCATTTCTTTTATTTTTAATGAGATTTTACTGAGGATGAGGCATTTTATTTTATTTTTATTTATATTTTATTTATGATTTCTTTTATATTGAGAGATGAGCATTTTTATTTTTTATTGAGATTTTAGATGAGATTTTTTAGATGGGAGACGGAGATTTTGTGATGAGATGACATTTTATTTCTTACGAGATGAGAGATGAGATTTTTACTGAGACCGAGATTTTACTGACATCAGAGGAGATGAGATTTTATTTTTATATTTATTTTATTTCATTTATTTTTACGAGCATTTACACCCACACCCACACCCACCACACCCTCACCCACCCAACAAGGAGAAAGTACAGAGACAGAGAGATGTTGAGAAGAAGTGAATTCTGTGTCTTTAAAACCAAATCAAGAAACAGAAATAAAAGCAGAAGCACCGACGTATTTAGTTCGGTGCTGAAGGTGAAGCAGGAACTAGTGTTGAGGACGCGGTGGAGCACAGGTGAGATCAGGTGACTGAGCAGAACAGCAGACTAATAACGACCGACAGACGGACACTCGTAGCAGATTGTCGCTCAAAGAGGATTTCGTAAACTTGAGTCTTTTGATTAAAAGCACCTGAGGCCTCGCTGCGCTGCAACAGCTGCAGGTACTGTCCTGAAAACACACCTGACCTCACCTGACATCAGCTGACCAAATCCACTGACAGGTAAGAGACAAAGTGGAGTCATGCATCAGGCAGGAAGTGAGGTCACACATTGATCTCGTGGGTTCAAACACACCAAACTTTATCGAGCTGTTTTTACCGACATTATCTCGACTGTTTCTCACGGAAATGATTTACTTCTTAATTTGAATACACTGAAATTAGCAAAACTGATCAGCCAGTGCAGTGACATCATTCTTATATATATCAATATGATATAATATTGACGGCTACCTGCAGCTCGACAGAGAACAGACGTCTTATTAAAGCGTTTTCAGATCAATATTTGGTTTGATATCACATATTGGATTCTGAGACGAGCACTACAGGCTGTCAACTAACTTTGTACTTTTATATTAACCTCATGAATGATGCACGCAGCCTAATAAACAACAGTTTAATAAGCAGCTCAGTCCTGTGTGACGAGGAGGGAAACAATCCTATGATTCCTTCCAACTGGAAAGCCGTTAAAAAAGGTGGAAAGTAGAAAATACTTCAGACTGAAACTTTTGTATTTCATGATGCCTGGAGTTACTGGTTACTATGGAAATTGACATTTTACATTACACAAGATAAATATGGCTATTTGGGGGAGTAAAATGCTTGTATTTGATTTCTCACATTCGTGCTTTTTTCTTGTGAAATACTGGAGAGTTTTTATCTCTTCAAGACTCTAAAAACTATAAAAAGCCAAAAGGTTTGGAACGATTGATCTGAAGAGAAAAGCATCATCTGATAATTTGACTCTGAAGGCATAATACATTTTTTAAGATTTTTAAGATTTTTAATCCAACATTACAGGCCTTGGAGTATTTTCTACACTGAAGCAGCAGCTGTGGCGCCGAGACGTTTAATGTGTTTGAGTCACACAGTTGAGGAAACTCCGTCAGCACCTCCTGCAGAGGAGGTGAAGCGAGGAGAGCGGCGTCTCCTCCGTGTCTCCTCTGCTGCAGGACACTCAGGTTAATGGCTTTAAATCAGACAAGATTGCTGGATTACTCGTGGATTTCCTTCCTAATCGTGGGTGAGTGTTCCCCCTCGGCCTGCTGTGTTTCCTCTCCAAACTGAAACACGAGGAGGGAGGACGCGTCGACTCCTGCAGCCTCAGGTCAAACCAATAAACCTGACAACAAAGAGAGCTGCAGCCGGCGTTTCTTCACCGGGTTCTTCACGTCCTGCTCGCTGCTCCGTCGCTGCGCTACATGACTTCAGATTAGCTGATGTCAGAAAACAGAGTTGCTTCATGTTAACAAAAGTTATCTGAAGCACAGAGGAGAAACAAAGCCACTGAATTTGACTTCTCCTCTCTGTCTCTGTGTAACGCTGCTGAGTGAGTTTAACGTCCTGCAATAAGATCAGAGACGAAGCAGCAACACGTTCAGTTCAACTCAGTAACACAAGAAGTTCACCTCCAAATCTGACACAGATGAGCATCTTCTGATCTGAAGCCCTTTTAAGACGAATACATTCAGAAGTACCTTCTAAAACCTTTACAAATGACTGACAAGAATTATTATTCTGACCTGCCACCTCTGTGGTTACAGTTTGGTTCAGTTAAGACAACTAAAACTATTTAAGGTTAAGGTTAATCAAAGTTTGTGGTCATGGTTAAAAGAAACCAACGTTGGCAGGGCGCTTGCAGACCTCCTGACCTAAGAGGTTTCTGTGGTTTTATGAAAAGGTTGTGCTACTTTTGCTTTTCAGTAAAAACAGGTCATTTTAAGTGTTTAAACTAAAGACCACTTCTATCATTTCTCTGATGACGACAGCCTCGGCCGAGGAAAGAAAACAGGATTAAAGAGAAATGAAAAACTACAACGAGTGCAGCAGAGAAACTACAAAAAGTTTGGAGGACTGAGTGCAACTTTGGACCTCGGCTGAAGTTTATTTCAAAAGCGTCAAATACAAAAGAAATGCAAAGGACGACTCAGAGCCAAAATCACACAAGTTCTTAAAAGTTTAGCTTAAAGAAAGTCAAAGCTCGCAGGTTATAAAAGATGTTTTTCTTCTAGCCACAAGGGAGCAGAAGAGAGAGAGACAGACTGAACCAGACAGGAAATGTGCTGCAAAACCAAAACTAGGAGCTAAAAGAGGCTAAAAAGCTCCGTAGAGCTTCAGAGACAGAGATAATTCTCTGAGAGTTCGGCTGTGAATCACTGGATCCATTATTAAGGTGCTTTGAACAAATGTGTCCACAGAGCTGCAGGACAAACAGTCTGCTGTTGTTTTTTGTGGCGGCAGTGGAACAACACTAAGTCAGTCAGCAGGTTAATCCCTGACCAGGGTTCTTCATTTAGCCCGGTTCCCCACATCAACATGTTCCTCTCCAGGATCAGACGAGCGGGGACTCCCACTCTGCACCGAGCACCAACCTCTGGCCTTCCAGGAAGAAGTTTCCAGACAACAAACATCCTGAGACGAAAGTTGCAGCGGCGGCCAAGATGGATCTCAACATGATCAATGTGCCGTTCGATCGCAGCTTTAATTCTGATTGGTCGTCTGTAAGCAGTTTAAGTGCGAGACAGGAAGTGATGTTTCTGGTGTACCAGGAAATCACAGCGAATTTAGCAAACATGAAGCAGCGGCAGGTGGTTTCCTGCTCACCTCGTAGTCTGATTAAACCTGTTATCTCACTGTGTGTTTCCTTGTGATCTAACAAATGTGTCTCCTTGGAAACGCTTTGTTTTACCTGTCTGTAATTTCTTAATAAATCATAGGGAAGTTTCCTGTGAAGAACAAAGTTTTAGGTGCTATTTTTAGGGACAAAGTTCTCAAATTAGAATTAATTAATAGGAAGTAGCAATTAAACACTCTGTCTGCAGTATTTTCCATATAATTTATACTAAATTACATCATTCTTTCTAGGAAATTTCCAAGGAAATTGTTAAGAAATGACAGATTTGTAAATTAAAGTCATTTCTTGACACGTTATGTTACGTTACAGAGAAACACTGGTTTGTTTTATGTCGTCTGTAAAGCATTTTTTAAGTTCTAGCTAAGTTAGACTTTAACAGAATTTTTATGAAATAAATCTGTAATGATTTAATATCATTTTTATATAATCATCATTTTTTTGTGTGATTGTTTTTCAGCGATTGCTGAATCAGATCATAACTTACAGCCCTTTTTAACTCTAATCCAGTTTCAGTAGTTTGCATCATTTTTCTTCTTCTACTGTTTTTTTATTTATCTGTTGTTATTTAGAAGATAAGCCTGCTGGCAGACTGACGGTGAGGCGGCTCGCTGCTGTCAGTCACCTCAGCTGACCTCCTTCATGCAGGCGGCAGGATACACAGATCACTGTCACACACACGCACTGTGAGTGTGTGTATGTGTGTGTGTGTGTTTAGCAGAGCCATGACTATGTGGGCCACTAGTAGTCACATGTAGCTAGCTAGCGAGATAACAAACAACTCTTTCCCAAACATATTGATCTGCAAACAGAGGAACAGGCTGCTGGCAGCTACCACCCCACCTCCCCCGTCCTCACCCTCTCTCTCTCTCTCTCTTTTTTTTTACTTCCTGTCCGTGAACGCCGCAGAGCGCCTCGTGTGTTCACAAGGATGTTATTGATCAGGGCGAAGCGAGCCCCTCGCTCGCTGCACGACAGGCGGCCTGGGACCATGTTGCATCCCACTTTGGGCTCGGCCAATCCTCTATCCTCACCCCCCATCACGCACACACACAGGGCCGTTAGCTCCATTTGCCATGCATCCTGGCAGAGCCTCGTCGGAGCTTTAATATCTATCTTAAGAGTTGACAATCTTTCGGGGCAATTAAAGCAATCGATACGCTCCTGAGAGAGAGAGGAGAGAGCAGCCTCTTATCCCCAGTAATAGCTCTCACTAAATAATGAATACAGCCCAGACCACCAGCACGCACACACACACGCACGCACACACACACACACACACACACACACACACACACACAGACCTTGGTATCAGACACTGCAGGTTTTCAGGACAAACGCTGACACCTCGCCCCCCGCTTAAAGAGACGAAGACAAACTGGAGCAACGCGCTCTGATTCTAATGTTTTAAATACAGCACCCTGTAGGGGTCAAATTAAACTAATATCTAAATCCTTAGGATGCCATGTCATCAATTGTGTTGCCAGTTCACTTCTAATGTTCCTGAAGTGAAAGTCAAGCTCATGTTCCTCATGTTCAGCATTGGTGACGGACATGAAACTCTCCTGCTGAATCACCAGAACAAAAGATGAACAACTGAGTTAGAAAACATCTGGTTCTTTAAAGAAGCCGGTGGACATAAAAACTGAAAGGAGAGACGTCAACTACGACTCCCAGGGTGCAGTTCACTAACAACCAATCACAGAGCTTCACATTCTGTTGTGTGCTCTGCTAACAACGAGCTGAAGCTAAAGATGACACTGATAAAACTTTCAACGGCTAAAATAAAACGTGTTCTGTTATCATCTCCAACAAAGGAATCATTGTGATTTCCTCTAACCACCTTCTTCTTCATGGGAACCACAGCTGAGGCTCATGGGTATTGTAGTGTTTAGAGCCGTCAATCAACAATAATTCAAACTGAACACGAACTTGTAAATCCAACAAAATCACAATAATCAGACTCCAAGTTGTAAAAGTTGATTTGTTCGGGAGCAGAAGTCACAGGTTCGATCCCCACGGCCAGCTGACCAAGTGTCCTTGTGTGTGTGTGTGTGTGTGTGTGTGTGTGTGTGTCTGTGTGTGTGTGTGTCTGTGTGTGTGTGTGTGTGTGTGTGTCTGTGTGTGTGTCTGTGTGTGTCTGTGTGTGTGTGTGTCTGTGTGTGTGTGTGTCTGTGTGTGTGTGGTCTCTGGCTCAGGACAATCAGTCAATAGTGTCTCATTAACCTGGTTTGCCCTCTGCCTGGTAATAAGGCTGCTGGTGTGCATGCTGCAATCAAATCAAACACCACACTGTAGGAGTGTGTGTGTGTGTGTGTGTGTGTGTGTGTGTGTGTGTGTGTCTGTGTGTGTTGGCCCTGCAGGCTGCTGTGTGTGATTGGATGATGACAGCAGACAGCGGTTCACTTCCAGCAGTGGAAATGATTGGCTGGAAGTCGAGGCGTAAGGAGACACACGCACGCACACACACACACACACACACACACACACACACACACTCATTTTGAACAGCTGATAATGGATTATAGAGCAATCCTGATAAATATCAATAAATTCAAATTATGTTCTTATCACAAATAGCCCAATCAAATGTGAACACCTCAGTCTAACACCTCCACCTGCAGTGATCCAGAATGAGGCTGGTCTGAATGGGTCGACACAGATTATCTGACCCGGCTCCTCACCTGGATTCACCTGGTTCAGCTCTCACACTGCTCAGCTTTCTAATGAAAGCCTGAACATGAGTTATAACTGTTTATATCATGTAAAGGTGACTGCAGTCCTTCTGTAGATCTGTGACAGTATAAAGGTTGCTATTTAATATATATTACATGACGGCCTCCGCACACGTTTGAGTATTTATCTACTTCCTGTTATTCCCCTGTAAAATCCTTCCTCACCACATTTCCACTCTTCCTTATGTTTGTGTTTCCGCTCTGTAGAGTAAAAGTATAAAATCTCATAAAATGGAAAAGTGTCTGAAAAACTTTTTAAACCTTTTACTTTCTGCATTAGAGATAAATTATAAACTTCATTATGTTTTCAGAGTTCATTCTTCACCTTCAAAACAGCAGTTTGACAATCAAAGTTTTGTCCAGAGCTTTCTACTGCATCTCGTCACGTTATCACATAACATCTTTAGGTCACATGACGACAACTGAACCATCTCCATGACAAATGAGCTGAGGAAGACTGTGAGATGTGCTTGAGAGCTCTGGAAAAGTTAAGTGGTCAAACTCCACCCACATGTGAGTGTTAAGCACGAGAAAACAGGCCCAGGTGTCCACAGACGTTTGGCCATATAGCGTATCTGTATTCATGTTCTGTATTCTCTCTCAGCTGTTTCCTCCTCTGCGGGCCAACATGGCCGCCGGCCCGGAGCCTCCCTCCCTCCCCGTCGAGCCAACTGGAGCTCAACTGGATGTCGGAGCAGCGGCGACCTTTTCCAGCTCTCGCCTTTGTTGTCGTTCTCCGGGCCAAGGCTGCCCACTGGAGCGAGCGAGGCTATAAGCAACAGATTTAGCCCTCGCTCTGGCCTCTCTCTCTCTCTCTCTCTCTCACACACACACAACTTTGGAGGAAAAACCGAAACGCTGCAGGGTTTTTGTCCTTCCTGGTTTAAATCCCCGTTTAACCTTGAGATGTCATGTGACACCTGTTTTAACACACACACACACACACACACACACACACTGCTCTGTCAGTTGATTCTCACCCTGAGTTTGACCTGTCTGACCTTTGACCTCTGTGTGTTTAAGTGGAACTAAAGCAGTAAAGTGAAAATCATTTTCTCCTCTGCAGGCGATCGACAGTAGAAAATAATAAAAACCCAGACGTCAGCCTGCAGGTCAACGAGGAGGTTTCTCATCGATTGCACCTTTTAGTTTTATTCTTTTTATTTCACCTTTTTATCGTCTTACAGAAAAAGCACGTGATTATCGGATACTTCATACGTGAAAGGATCAATTTACCATTAAGTATCACGTGAAACACAAATTAACACATAAACACATGTTGTTAATCACATTTAAAATCAGCATTTCACATGTGATCATTTCATATATGTATTGGAATACATGTGAAATATCAGAATTATTTGTAACTCACATGGATCAGGGCCGGCTGATTCACTGCAATGAAATTAGAATTTCTTTCTACATTTTATTTTGTTGCTTAATGAAAAACTGTGTTAATGAATCCTTCATTTAAAGCCGGTGAGTTTAGCCCAGATATTACATTGTTAATGTTAGTTTAAGGTGTTAAGTGATCATAACTAAGTGACACCTGACACCTAAACACAAACTAAATATTTTTAAGCATCTGCCACACCAACTTTCTTTGTTGGTTGTTAGTTTGGTTAAATATATGAACAAAAATGACACTAAAGTCGTGTTTTAGTGGAGTGAAAATGAAAATAGTCCCCAACAAATGCTGTGTTTTCTCCTGTTTGTTTGTTAAAAACTACAGTGAGCAGCTGTTTGAAACATGAAACTATATATTTGTGAGGTCTCGTCGTCTGCAGGAACAGTCTGTGTTTGTGTGAATGTCTGCAGCAGTGAAGTTCGGTCAGAGAGTCCAAGGTTTACACTCTAATCAGTTCAGGTTGGGGTGGAGGGTGTGTGTGTGTGTGTGTGTGTGTGTGTGTGTGTGTGTGCTGGTGGTGATTGGGGGGGTGGGGTGGGGGTGGGGGTTTGGACAGATTGGGGTCGGGGGTGTTGCTCCGCTGCAGAGCATTATGGAACTGAACTCCATGCTGGACGGCTGAGAGCTTATCAACAGACTGCTGCTATTTTTAACTTCACAAACCAGCACCGAAATTACACTACACACACACACACACACACACACACACACACACACACACACACACACACACACACACACACAGAGTTAACAGCTTCAGCTCCAGTTGAACACAGACTGGCGGACGTGAGGAGGTTCGGCCAGTAGAGGAAGTGTGAACTGGGAGGCAGAAGATTGGATGTGGAACACACAACTTTCTCTGCAAACCATCCCATAATAAAAAAAGCGTAATAATAAAAGTGAGCCAGATTCATGGAGGCTAAAGGTCAAATGGAGAGCTCTACATGCAGACCGGGGTGGTGGCTGCAGGGGTTGACTAGGCAGACTGGGATTAATCTGGACACTAAACAGAAGCGCTCAGATTCCTCCCAGTCTGCTGTTTACTCTCACAGATCCATCTCTCCATCTCCTCCTCCTCCTCCTCTTCCTCCTCTTCCTCCTCTTCCCTGGTTTTTCCTGCAGCCCAAAAACACTGTCAGTTATCTCTTTTTCGTCTGAACCAGAGTGGAAAACTTCACTTTGTTCATTTGGCTCATTTCGGTTCACACAAAGTCTGAATAACCATTAAACTGACAACATTTGAATATTTTCCTTTTAAATCTGTTGTGTTCTTCTACAAATCGGAGACCTTTCACTGCAATGACCCAATAACTAAATAATCAAGGTGTGGAGCTACGCAGGGCTTCATGGCCTCATTGCTCCGGGATTTTAACAGGTCAAAACATGAGATGTGAATGTTTTTGCCCTCAAGTCCAAAGTAAAGTCAAGTATTTGGGAAGTCAAGTCCAGCAACAGTCCAGGTCAATCTTCACGTCCATATTTTTGACTTGAGTCGCATCCACAGCTCTGGTTTGTACTGATGAAGAGTTTCCTCTCAGCTAATATTACCTGTGTTTTTAGGTTGTTGCCTTTATGCAGCCGGACTCCACTGCAGAGCTCAGATAAACTGTACTGAGCACGCAAACCTAAAAACACACAGCCGAATCTAAGACATGTTGAAATCGGGGAAGGGTCAGAGTTTTATTTCTCTTTTTTCATGACCAGGAGGAATGTGCAGCTCTGATCTGCAGTGTAAGTACAGTATCTGTGTTTCTATTTTCTTTCCAGAGGAAGCAGACAGGCCTCACGGGGGGGGGGGGCCTTGGAGGAGGAATGGGGGGGTGGGGGGGCGCTGTGGGCGATGGGATTGGTGGTGGTGGTGGTGGTGGGGTGTAATGTTGAAGCAGCGGTGGGCTGATCTCCTGTGATCTCCTTCCTGTGTGGCTGTCAGGGCCTGTGGCGGAGGCTTACATCTTCCCCCGGCTTTGCCCTCCTGCCCCCCCCCCCCAACATCCCACCCCCGCACAGGACTTCATGTTCCTCCCCTTTGACCCACCCCACCCCACCCTGCCTTGTTATGCCCCAGAGGACTGCTGCTGCTTCGGTTAGACCGGAGGAATGAAGAAAAAGAGGAAAAAGGCAGAAAGGGGAGAGAACAGAAGCCCGGCGGCTACAAAGACAGTCAGTCAGACAGACAGTCAGTCAGACAGACAGAAAGACAGACAGACAGACAGACAGACAGGCAGACAGGCAGGCAGAAAGTCAAGCAGTCAGTCTGTCTGTCTGTCTGTCAACCAGACAGACAGACAGACAGACAGACAGATAGTAAAGTTGCAGATATAATCCAGCTGAACAGCAAAGGGACGATCATTTTCCACATCGCCCCAACAAAGACGGTATTATGTTGCTCTGATACTTTCTACTCCCCCCCTCCCTCCCCTCTCTGTCTCTCTTCGTACAAGTATGTGAGATAAGCAGTGGGGGGAGATTAAGCCCAAAATGCCACAGACATGCTTATTTGGCTGCTGGAATTGAGTATGACGAAGTCAGATTGCAGCGATAGTGACGAGGAGTGACCAGGTCGTCACCGCTAATCAGGTCTGAAGGAAGGAGGAAGGGAAGCAAGGATCTGTAAGACTTAAAGGAGAGAAAGAAGAAAGAAGGGAAAAAGGGGGAGAAGGGAGAAGTGGAAAGTAGAAGGTAGAAGAGATGGTGTTATGTCCCCATGGAGGTTAAGGATGGCAACACCCAACAACCAGCAAGTTGTAACAGACGGGAAGGGAAAGACTCAAAAACAAAGAAGGTGCATGGCATGTATCACTTCCATGTTTGGGACAGTCAACAACTTCTGCTTAAAATGAAGTCAGAGCAACCAAAGACAGATACGAGTCCTTGATGAGACAAGGAGTCCCCAAAATGGACATAAAAAAGTCCCCAAAGAATGGAAACACGTCCCTAAAGTAACAGAAAAAGACGAATCAGACAATCCCTGATTGGACAGAAAAGAGTCACCAATGGGACAGACACTTGTCCTTGATGTGACATCAGCTCCCCAATGAACCCAAACAACTGTCCCCGAAGGGCCAGAGAAACCCCCAAGGGACAGAACAAATTTGCAAATGGGCCGAAACAAATACCTGAATGAATCCTTTAACGGGACAGATCCAAGACCACGATGGAACGGACACCATTTGCTGATAGGACGAAGATAAGTCCTCAGTGGGGCTGAAACAGGTCTCCAAAGAGAGAAAATAAAAGTCCCAGAGACTGAAGGGATTGAAATGAGTCCCAGAATGAACAGAAACAAGTACTGCAAGGAGTAAGAATGAAGCCCTGAAGAAACAAATGACCTAAAGGGACAAAACAATGGGTGGACACTACTTCCAGATGGGACGGAAACGAGACCGACACAAAAAACAAAACAAGCTCCCAGTAGGACGGACACTAGTCCCTGACAGGACTAGAAGTTCTCAATTTAACAAGAGTCCAGTCCTAAAAGGGACAATAAATGAGTCTCATAAGAGGACAAAGAGAATCCCCAACAAGATGGAAACATTTTTCATACAGCTGACAGTCTGTCTGTTAACACCGTCACCATTTCACCAAACTTTACAAGCACCAAAACCAAAACAACCGGAGGGGTGAAAAAAGACAGAAAGTTGAATAAGTGATGAGACAGAACAAGAAGTAAAACAAAGACATAAATATGAAATAAAAGAGAAGACGACAAAATATTCTAAACAGTAAATTCATGAGGGAGGTAGAGGTTATGGGAGGCGAGGGGTCGGTTTAGGTGAGTGGTGTGACCGGGTGGTGTGGTATGTAGGTCGCTCCGGCAGGTCCTGCTGGCACACTGACCTCCACCCTGCACTCCAAGCACGCCTCATTTCTATCGATACCACCATATCGCCTCAGGGCCTGCGTCCATGTGTGTGTGTGTGTGTGTGTGTGTGTGTGTGGTGGATTACAGGCATTATCCACAAACACACACACAAACAACAAATCAAACAAACTGGGTGAACTGCAAACACGCAAACCTCAACTACCCTCTCAGAAATCTGATCTGGAAGCATCACTGTCGACGCTGTCAACCACAAACCAAAACTCACTGCACCGCACTTTAGAGCTACTTTTAAAACGGGAATTATTAGATTAAAATGTTTCAGTTTGGAAAGTAATAATTCTTTACACTGGACATGTTTTTTTCTTGACGGTGATATTAGAATTCAGGAAATCAAATTTACAGTAATATTTAGTTTCTGAAAGCTCTGAGCTGAATGGGAAACAAAAATTAACGTCTGCCTTCTAGTTGTAATTCCGAGTTGGAGATTTTGGGAATTTTGCAAAAACAATAAAAGTAGTATCAACAATTCAGTGACAAAATGGCTGCAAAGCCTCCATCACTGGCAGTTACTGTTAAAAATGTGATGAAATGTGATAGAAATAGCTGATTTGGCTTAAAATCTTCCTGTGTAAGATACGAGGCTAGCAATGGGAGTAACTATCTTGGAATAATGCGTGAACGCTCCTGAGCTGGAATATCAAGAGGTATTCCCATTCTTCCCATTCTGCCAACAATACCTAAACACAGCACGAGTCATTTCACTGTATGGATTTGTACAAAAACAAACAAACAAGGGTAGTCATTTTTTACACTTAAGTTATCAAAAGTTGCAAAAAAACTCCTGCACACTGTCTAACTTCCAAAAATACATTTATTTGCAAAGTTCTGGAGCACTGAAACGTCGCACGAAACGTGTGCAGGAGTTTTTTTGCAACCCGTCCCTCTCATACACACCTGTCTCATGAAACAGATGTGCAAAGAGTTTTTCTGTTCTACGTTTAAGTAAACAAAAACCTAAACCAGAACCTTACCTCCACATAAACCAGGAAACTTAACAGAAATAAGGATGCGGCTGGATGTTTGTTGATGCTGCAGACTGAATAAGGAGTTAATGGTCTTCTTGAGACTCACCTGTTTATTGGTTCTCACGCTGCGACCGTCACGCTGATGTATTGAGAATTTATTTTGTCATCACCACCTGTCCCACCTCACCAACACCATTAACTTATTCACTTCTCACACAGAGTGAATGGACGCAAACTGTTCTCCAAATTAATTACAGAGCCGGGGTGAGACGGGGGGGAGGGGGCTTAGGGAGGAGAGAGAGGGAGAAAGTGGTGGTGGTGTGTGTGTGTGTGTGTGTGTGTGTGTGGGGGGGGGGGAGGGGGTTCTTCACTATTTGGCCCGCTGACTCAGGGCTCGATTGTGCTGCTGGGAAACGAAGGCACAAAAGAAACAGGGGGAGTCCACTTAATCCTGGCGGGGGGGCGGTCACTCCGGAGCAGGGAAACACCGGCGCGCTCATTTATCTGTAGCGGTGTTTCATTAGGACGCCACTAACTGCCGCTGGGCCTTTTGTCTTACTAATCCTCGCAATCAAACATGCGTGCAGGGGCCGAAGCAGGATAGGGCGGGGGGGTTTATTACTTTGAACGGCAGGTTTTTATGGAGAAATCAAACGCCCGGCCACCTAGTGCAACCTTTTATCACACCGCAATACAGCGGACAAAGGAGCTGAAACGCTTGGAGGGGAAAGAGGGGGCGAATATTTGCTCAAGAGACACTTAAACAAGCAGCTGAAAAAAGGAGGGACTTTCCAGAATCACCCGTTTTTAAAAATAAGTTAAATGGAGACAGACGGCAAGCGTGAGACGACACAGACAGACGGACAGACACTGACAAATAAAACAAAGAGAAAGAGCAGATCTGCTCGAGCTCCTGTCTGTGTTTTTAAGAAGAAAAAATAGAGTGAAATGGAGGCAACAGCAGGGCCTTTCTGGCTTGCTGGAAGCTTAGCGGTTGTTATCCGAGCAACTGGAGATAAAAAGCCGTCTTCCCAGAGTCCGTGGGAGAGCGAGGGCCACGGCTGCAGAGAGAGAGAGAGTGAACAGATCCCCAAAGCATTTCCTGGTGCAGAGCAGAGGTTCGCTAGCCGCCGTGGCTCGCGGCTCTGCTCACATGAAGCACAGAGGCTCCTTAATGCATCAGTTGTGGGGGAGAATCGGACCGCGGGATGCATGGAGGTCGCAGGAGGGCACGCCTCTCGAGGACGACTCTCTCCTCTCACTCTTCTCTCTAAACACTTCAACAGCTTATTTATTTATCCTCCACTTGATTCTTATTCCCACCTTTTCCTTTTTTCTTATTTCTTCCCATAGAGACGGAAGTGATTCCGCTCCTTGTTCAGGTTCAGATTCCTCTGGTTGTCATGAAGACGTAGTAAAGAAAACACACAGTTTTCAGACTGAAAACTGAAGCAGGAAGTTGCTTCTGGTGTGTGTAAGAGTGATGGACCTGGACTCCTAAAAATATCCCTCCTCCTCCCTCAGGATTCTTCCTCACTGCTCGGTTTCTCCCTCCAGCACTGATTTGTTGCAGAATCCCAAAAACCTCGACCAGCCCGATAGTTTCATGTTAGTTGTAAAAGTGCACACACAGCTGTACTCATTTTTTTTTACAATATGTAAAAAGGTGAAGATTACATTTCTGCGCAATGAAAGGACCATGTTGCAGAGGACTCTGGGATCTCTGCTAGAATGTGTAATTAAAGTTTTGTGGGTTTGAATGAGATAAGTTTGCAATAATGTTCAGGGTTTAGACTTCTTTAGAAAACTGGGGTTTTCACGGTTTTAAAGAATATATTTAGATGGTTTTTGAGTTTCTTCAGCCAAAGTATAACCGTTAATAGTCAACTAGGTAGCCAGCCGACCCAGGCTGATTGTTCTGGAACGCAGTAAGACTCAGCTTTGGCTCTGGCTTTGTTTTAGGAGTGTAGACTTGAAACATTTTGCCCAAAATGTTGGACCTGTTTGGAAAAGGACCAGTAGAAAACCTACTCAGAACTGACATGCACGAATTAGTTTTCAAGAAGAAGAGACCCCATCCGAAAGAGACCGGAGAATCCAAATAGACCTGACAATCCCAAGTGCAGTGGACCCAAACAGACCCAAACAAAGAAGACCTCTAGTTAGCAGCACTTGGGCCAGGTTTGGGTAAGTGTCAGCACCAGGATCAGCCCTGCACTGGTAGAGTTCTGGGCCCATAGTGGTGCGTCATTCATCACACGTCCAGGCGGCTGGATGTAGGCCTCTGTTGGGCCGCGTACAGTAGCAGTGTGCTGCAGGAGTGAGTGTATTGTGAGGCAGTCACGTCTCAGCAGCTTTCTCAGCCCTGCTGCTCCCTCAGGTTTGGACTGTGTACATTCTGCCGAGTCACAGCTCCTCTGGGGAACAGTGGGAAAGCTGGGCTCAGCTCAGCAGCCAGCCAGCCGCTCATCCATCTCACCAGCCAGCCAGCCAGCGTCCTGCAGGGGGTTATGGGTAGATTCCTCCCCCTGTCCCCTGGCTTGGAATCGCTCTGCAGAGGCTCCAGCTGCCTCTGGAAGAGTCCACCTCGCCCTGTGTGGCTGTCCAGCTGTTGATTTAGGCTGCAGGCTGAGAGGCTAGCCACGCCACCGCTGCCCCGACAGTCAGCTTTGACGCGGAGGGAAGGTGGAGGGGGCGGCGCTGCAGCAGCACCCGCTCCATGCCTCCTTAATAATGGAAGCCGTGTATTAGCCCTGACAGTATCATTTATGGGCGAGCTGCACGCCGCGGCGGGCCAGCCGTGGGATGCTATCGTTTAAAAGCAATATGGAGTGGAATTATTTATGAGGGCACTGTCTGCACGCACACACACACACACACACACACACACACACACACACACGGACACACCTCCCTTCCTCTCTGCAATGCAATGCACCATGAAGGGCAGCAATGGACCCGAGTTCAGCATTACGAGCGCGCACGTGTGTGTGTGTGTGTGTGTGTGTGTGTGTGTGTGTGTGTGTGTGTGTATCATGCGAGTGCCTCTGGAATGTCAACAAGCGTTCAGCCTGAACCAACAGTCTCCCTCTGCACTCAGACCTGGTCAGCAGGGACTTCAGCACCACAACACCAAAACACATCTGAGCCGGAGCTGGGCGGGGCCTCGTCCCGCGGGCCGGTGTCAGGCCAATCAGAGAGCATCATTACCTCAAACCTCATTTGTTTTGTGTCATCAACAGCGAGAAGCTGGGGAGTTCTGTACAACCAGAACCTCTCCTGTTTGCTGCAGTCAAACATTAAATATGAGAAAACTCAGCTAATGCTAAAGCTCATAACCAGCTACATGTTTTGTGTGGTCACTCTGTGTAATCACTGTTTTCTCTGACAATGCTTCTTGAGCAGAATGTCAATGAAACTCAACACTTCCTGGTTTGCATGTTTCACATTAAAAAGCCTTCCAGCAGCTCGAGAGGCACAAACTCTCTCTTTCTTCTTTTGTGAAACGTCTGCAGGAAACATTGAGCTCAACTGACGGCAGCTTAAGAGAGATTTAAAAAACAAAAGCGAATGAAGTTAATTAGAGAATGAAAACAATATCAGTGTCAAACATGCAAGCCTTTATAATACAGGTAATTCCACACCACTCTAATGTTTTTCAGTATGTGTTGTTCATGACGTCTGCAGCCGGCCTTCATCACTGCTTGCATGTAATTAAAACTTGTTGGTTAAATTCAGTAATTTTCATCAATTTTCTTTTTGGATTATGGACCAAATTTGGATCAGTTCAGCAGCTACGTGCCGTGTTTTGCTCCCGATCGCAGCAACAAAGTGTTTCAAGTATGACACAACTGTGGCTCATGGGTACTGTAGTATTTCCAGGAGACTCCTGATGTTCTAAGTTAAATGTAGAGTCAGCAGCTGCTCCGACTTTTAGTGTGCTGTATGGTTGTGTATTGTTGTGTGGTGTGTTGTATTGTGTGTTGTGTTCTTGTGTTGTGTGTTGTGTGTCCTCTGGGCAGACTGACGTGTGGTTCGGACACCCAGCAGAGTCCAGCAGAGTCCAGATAATTAAAGAGCAGATGTGGAGACACCGAGCTGCTGCTGTCACCTGAACACAGCGAGGTCGACCTCTTCACCTGCATCAGCCACACCTGGCACACACACACACACACACACACACACACCCCTACTCTAACAGGAGGAGCGTCAAGAACAAAATAAATATGTCTTTGAGCTACATTCAGTAAGACAACTGGCCAAATATTCACGTGTCCTCAGAGTTAAACTTGTCCAAGTCCTTCTCTGGTGGTTGTCAACAGGCATTCTGGGAAATGTAGGAGAACGCTGTGTTGAAGTAAACGAGGCAGGTCGAACTCCCACTCCTTCTTCTACCTTCTTCCAGCAGTTTAAAAAAAGATTTAAAATCAGTCGACCAGAGAGGAGGAAAGGGGAAAAAGAGAGGGGAGGTATAAGAGACGGGGAAGAGGAGGTGGAAGAGAAAGACAACAAGAGACAGGGGAATAAAGAGGAAGAGGTGAGCAGTAAAAAGGAGCAGGGGAAGAAGGAAAAGTAGGAGGAGGAAGAACAAATGAGTAAAAACAAGAGCTGTATGAGATGAAGACGAGGAGAAAGTGGAGAGAACGAAAGAGGAAGAAGAAGAGGAAGAAAGGGAGTAGAAGAAAAATATAAAAAGACAAGACAAATAAAGAGGAGGAAAAAGTAATAAGTAAAAGAGTAATGTTTCTTTCAGAGGTTACTGAGTGCATGCGTGTCCTCACTGTAACCACCTTTATGTGCACTTGGAAATGTGCTGTGTGTGTGTGTGTGTGTGTGTGTGTGTGTGTGTGTGTGTGTGTGTGTTTCGTCACGTATGCCTCTAAAGTTTCACAGCCCAGCAGGAGAGGCTGCAGCCGGAGGGTCTCACTTCATACGGCGCCAGCACTATCAGACACACACACACACACACACACACACGTACGCACATTTACAGATAGTAGGATATTGTCATCAGTGTGTGTGTGCGCGTGTGTGTGTGTGTGTGATTAGGCCTGATGAATGAAGCATGGCTATCTAAACATTTCACAAAGACCTGGCATTGCCTCATAATGAAGCTGTGTGTGTGTGTGTTGTTGGGGGTCTGGGTCTGTAATTGCATGCTTCGACTCTTTATAATGACTGAACACAGACGGCCTGAAAGAAACACACAACAACACGAACACACACAAGGCCCTCGTTTTATTTCCACTAAAGACGTCGAATCAGAAAAACGCCTGCCAGCTCTCCACCAATCACAGCCGCTTCTCTGGTAAATGCACAGACTTCTAAGGGGGCATTTTTCCCCCAGAGTCGCCTCCTCAGACTGCTCTTACTTCCAGACTAACTCTGAACCACCCTGAACCCAACCTGCTTCCTGAGTTCAACCCAAAATCTTACACTCAACCGACCTTTTATTGATTTCTATTGATTCATTGATTGTCGTAAACTACCACTCTATTATGGGACTATGGGACACACACTGAAGGCATGAAAGTTCAAGATGCTTTGTCAAACAATACTGGAATGACTTGTTATTAGAGTCTATAAACAGGGTCCCTAAATCTATCATTCGATTCAACATGCAGGGGAGAGTTTGTTTTGTCTTTGACCAAACAGGTCCAGGAACTAAACTCAGGAACTAAACAGTTGTGTCTAGATGGTAACACCTAGATCTGTGAAAGTCTTGCGAGATTTGTAGGCGTTGTTTCTTCATTGTGCGTGTTGTTTGTCATTGTGTACTGTTGCCATGGAGCCACAAGAAGCCTTGTTTTGTTCCGTTAACTAGTTCCAGTGTAGTCTAAGTGGGTCTTCTGGCAGAAAGCTTAGGAAGTCAGGTGGCGTGGTATAAAGAGCGACAGAGTCTGTGTAGGGTACAGGTCGGGGTGGATGAGTGGGTCAAACATAGGACGTTCACACAGCAGACACACCACTGTCCTGTGTGAAACCAAAAGTCAACACCGACTTATTATTTTAACCCAAACTACGATCTTTTCCTAAACCTAACCAAAGGCTTTTTAACACGTGGTTAACGTTGTGAAATGGTCGCAGTTTGGTTAGGTTTAGGCACCAAAACTACTTGGTGAGGCTCTCTGGCAGAACGCCCTCAGGGCTAACTTCTCCCATGTGCCAAGCGCTGCTGTGCCGAATCATGTGCACAACGTCATCACAAATCTAGGGTTACCATTTAGACACGACTGAACAAAACCAGGAACTAAATTCCCTTTTGTGCATTCTTGTTTGTGTTTCCACCAGATCTGAAGAATCAGGAAAATTAGTTTGTGTTTAACCAATAAGCAGCATTCAGCTCCTGGGCCTTTGGAGAGAACCTGTTTTAGGTTCTAGGAACTACGGCAGAGGAGCTCAATTTAAACCAGTTTCTAACACGAACATAAAAACATATCTTAACGCCTCGTACCTAAAACGAACCATCTGTAACCTGCTGACTAAATCAGTCAACGAACCAGTTCACAGCTACCAATTTTCTGTTTTTATTTTAAACATATCGATGAAATCAATCAGCAGGTGTTCTGTGCTCGCTGCCGTTCACACAGCAGGTAAACAGAGACTTCATTTGAGAATACAGTGCTGGGATACCAGGACACTATAATGGAGGAGCGGGCCAAGGAAGAAGCACAGAACCTGGGAGGGAAGACTACCTGGCAGGCCTACACTCAGCAAGTAAGACAGGTGTGTGTGTGTGTGTGTGTGTGTGTGTGTGTGTGTGTTGCTTTTACTTGGGACCACTGAGGATAACAATAATGAAGCTGAAGAAGACTACAGGGACAATTAAAGCCAGGTTACACACACACACACACACACACACACACAGATGTTCAAAGCTAAACACACACACTGATTAGGGGCTCTCAGACAGACGTGGGTTTCGGCGGCTTTTAATTGAAAGCCTGAAGTGATTATGGAGTCGCAATCACTTTTGGTTCCTTTTCCTCAATCAATAGTGACAAAAACTGAAAACGTAATCAGCTCAGAGCTGCCCATCACCACTGGACCTCAGAGTGTGTGTGTGTGCGCGTGTGTGTGGAGGCAGTGAAGACGTGCGTTTAATTTACGTGACGACGAGGATGACAGCCGTTAACACATCCGACTAATTACAGGTGAGAACGAGCAGAGAGAGAGAGAGAGAGGGGAGGAGGGTGACGTCAGCTGAAGAAGAAATCAGGCTGATTTTTCCTGCGACAAACACTGAACCTCGTATCTGCAGGACGCTCACTTCTCACGACATAAAAACTTGTTTCAGTTCTTACAGGAGCTTCTCATTATTCAGCCTATTGACAACATAAAACCGTAGAAAAATGTTTACACTTGAAGGTATGTATAAAGCAGGAGACCTCAAGCTGGACCAGGTACAAGGTTCTCAAATGTTAAATGTTGTCTTAACACAAGCAGGAATTTTTGCTTAAATAAAATACCTAAGAACTGGTGTAACATGTTCAGGTGTATTATCTTTGTAAGGAGAGTTTTTCTGGGGACACCTGAGTAAAGATCTACAGTTTCTCTAAATCATGCCTGGAATCTCTGATTCTTAGTGGTTTTTAAGATGGTAGTGTGCAGACTGTTGACTTGATGTGACCGTGAAAGTTTAACTCAGTTGATTCTTTGTTTACCTGAAGGAGTTCAGGCTCATCTAATCACTGATTCGTCCAGTGGACATGCAGAGGGAGTCTGATGGACTACAGTCGCTTGGTGACAGAGGAAGGTACATTTGGGCGTCATCTGCATAATTATGGTAGTTGATTTGATTGTTGTGAAGCGTAAATGTTAAATAAAAGGCCCAAGGATTGAGCCTTGGGGAACTCCACAAGACTTGAAACTAGGGCTGCAACTAAAGATTATTTTCATTATCAATTAATCGATTATTCGTTTGTTCTATAAAATGTCTCCCAGAGCTCAAGGTAACGCCTCCAAATGTCTTGATTGTCTTAATTTACAACAACATAAAACAGAAAAAAGCAGCAAATCTTCACATTTAAGGAGCTGGAACCAGCACATTTTTTTGGCATTTCTGCTTGAAAAGTAAATAAAATGATTTTTCAGTTTTCAAAGTAGTTGCCGATTCATTTTCTGTCGATCGACTAATCGTTTCACCTCTGCTTGAAACAGGACTACATCTGAAATTCTATGTCCAGTAGTATTATCTGGTGTGAAAGGCTGCACTAACACCTTTGTACTTTTAGCTTTAAATGTTAATGCCTTTTACAAGTAATGGAGAATTTAATTAATCAGTTTTTCGATTGATTTCTTTCCATTGCTTCAAGTTTATTTCTATAAAAATCAACTTAGAGAGACTTGAACCTTGCTGCAGAGAGATAATCTTATATTATCTTAATAAAAGGTTCAAACCTATAAAGCACCGGAGCGCTCTGTGCTCGGCTCTCAGATGATTTCTGACAGTCGATTTATTTCGCGCCGACGTCCTGCGGTTTCACCCACCAGGCCTGCTGAGGACGGAGGGAGTGAACGCATTGCACGCCGCGCTGCTTACACCCCCCACTACAAACACACACACACACACACACACACACACACACACCAACAACAGACAACAACAACACACACACACAGAAAGAAAAGACTGTGTCCGCTCTCCAGATGGGCCCTGAGCCCTCACAGGCCCTGCCAGCAACAGCTTGCACTGTGTGTGTTGAAAACAAAGATGACGGATTAAATATCATGTGGCGAGGTGGAGCGAGGGAGGGACGCAGTGGGAGAGAGAGAGAGGGAGATGATTGGCCATTATTAGGGATAATGGAGAACTTGGAGGAAGATCCGCTCTGTTGTTGTCGGGCTGTTAGCGATGAAGAATGGCTCCTCTCCCTCCTCATCCTCCCCTCTTACAGTACAATCAGCAATTTACCTTCTTTATAATGTATTATGGCATGCATTATACAGTGAGCATTAGCATATTATATAATGCTGTGAGTGCAATGATTATCATGGTCTGCTAATACTCTGCTAACAGTTAGCTCTCTGATCCACAACATGATGCTCTGTCTCATTTATTTATCTATTTAACTGCTTTTAATCTCATTTATTTAGCTTTCTGCATAAAAACTGTCACGTTAGGTCTAAAGAAAATATCAGAATCAGCCTGTAGAAATGTAATATGTGTGTTATCTGTCTGTCATTATCCTTCATGTCATTATAAATCCCCCAAATTTCCAGAAATATTACAGATGACACGACTTCGGTGTCCTCAGCTGTAGCTAGGAGAGACCCTGGACAAAACGTCAAGCATCCCAGTGGAAACAGGACAGTTTCAGCAGCCAATGAGATGAAACAGCAAAACAAACAGCAGGATATAATTAAGAAAAGAGGGGAAGTTAAAAGATCAGTAAATAACAAGTCTGACGGGTCCAGAAACATGAGTAGAAACAAAAATCAGATCAAGATGTAATAAACACATTACCCCCTCTCCCGCTAAGGTCACGACCCCTTGAACCTGACCTCTGCACCTCCTCTATCTCTGTTTCTTCCTTCTCTCCTCCTCCTCCTCTCTCTGCCTGAGCGAGCGTCCTCCACACACAGCGCTGCTCTCAGGATGCTTAATGAGCCCAATTAACTTATTTACAACGAGGCAATCTGTAAAAATATGTCTCAATTGCATTTAGCCGGGCGGGCGGGCTCGGCGTGCAGAGCGGTCTGATTATCCAGAGAGATACAAGCAGTGGAATTAAGTTTAAATATATAAAAGGTCAAAGGTCAGACTCTGGATACACTGGGTTTGCTTCCGTCCTCACGGAAAAATATGAACCTTGACTCAACTTTGAAAAGCTGAAGTAAAAGATTCAAACCAAATATGTTTAATCAACACGTGTCCAACGCTTTAAACTACCTTATTTACAAAATGTCATTTCCTGTTTTTACTTGTTATGACGGTGTTGTAGTTTCTCATTATCATGTCTGATTTTGGGGTTCAGGGTTCGAACCACCGACCTCAGATCAATGAGCAGCTCCCTCTCACAATATTGATACTTTGATATTAATTACGTCCACATGACCCGACCGTGAAAAACAATGCTCTCTGTTTGACTCAACATACTGTACACATACAGGACATCCCTCCACACATCTCCCCAGGGTGTGTGTGTGTGTGTGTGTGTGTGTGTCTGTGTGTCTGTGTGTGTGTGTGTGTGTGTGTGTGTGTGTGTGTGTGTGTGTGTGTGTGTCTGTGTGTGTGTGTGTGTGTGTGTCTGTGTGTGTGTGT
>VMKM01003637.1:0-32040 GCA_008360985.2 Macquaria ambigua | reverse complement strand
ATATACACACACACACACACACACACACACACACATATAGACACACACACGTCAAACAGAAAAAGCACAATTCTTCTGTTGACATGTTTCTTTATTTCACGCTGGCTTTGGAAATGTAAACGCCAATAAAGCCCCATTTAATTGAATTGGTGTAAACCTTTTGATGATCCGTTCAATAGGAAAATATTAGCGCCTAATAACCATGTAAACACTTAATCCGATCGTTTCTCTCTGGTTGGAATCAATATATTCTTTCTGCTCCACGTGGGGGAACATCAGGTGAACGAGTTTCCTGGAGGGACAGAAACCAAACTGCTCTGTGGCTGAAACAACTTAAAGATTTAAGGATTGTTGAAAGGCTCCAAACAACAAGTTGTTCAAACAAGAGTTTGAGATGAACAAAGCCGAAAAAACCCAATTTCTTCTTCTGTTATATTTCTGGCAGATTAGACGCTTCACAGCGGACGGAGCCACTGTGCACACGTCAAAGAGTTAAATTCTTCGGGGCCTGTAAACACGTCTTATCACTTTATTTAGAATCCATGCGAACAGTTCAGTTGGAATCAGAATGATTTCAATCGGGCTGAAGAAATATTGTCCATGAAACCGCAGCTAGTGCAGTTTATTCTGACTCAGTTCCACAAACACCGTCCTGCTGCCCCAAACACTCACTAGAGCACCAGATGTGGATTCATCCGCCGCTGAAAATAGTCCCCAACAAATGCACTATTTCCTCCTGTTTGTTTGATAAAAACGGAGCCTTTTTTAAACATGAAACTATATATTTGTTTTGTAGTTTTTTAAGATTTACGTCTTCACTAAGTGCCACAGACAGAGTTGGGAAGTCACGGACAGACTAACGCGTTATTCTTTTATGGGATTTGTTAACAATAAACAAATACAGAATAAACCCAGGTTTTAAGATTTAAGAATCTGAACCTGAGGGCTGTGAGTCACTGCACCAGTACACCTGTCTTTCTTTCATTCATTCATCACCAGAGCGCCGTGACGCTCTGACATCAGGCTGCACTCACCTGAGAGCCAGTACATGACGGGACATTTGTCGGCCTCGGCCTTGGGAGGCAGGTAGACGGCAAACTTCATCTTACACTTGAGCTCAGTGCTGCGCGGAAGAAACACAAACACACGTGAACTCATAGCTTCATTCACAGGTGTGTGTGTGTGTGTGTGTGTGTGTGTGTGTGTGTGTGTCGCATCGTGTGGGTGTTAACTGACTTTTAGCAGCTAAGATCTCACCTGTCATGTTCGAAAACCTTCTGGAAACCACCGGCACACTTGTTGGAGGACACCTGTGTGAGGGCCATCTCTGATCTATAGAGAGCAGGATGAGGAGTCTTTTAACACGGTGCTCTTATATTATACTTCTTATATTATACTACTATACTATTATATTATATGTATACTACTTCTGTCCCGACTGACTTAATGTGGTTTACAGTTTTATTTATTCTTATTTCCAAGACTTGTTGTCTGACTTTCAAAACACAGCTTCACTGCAAGAAACATCCATTTCAGCAGCTCATTCAGTTTCAGATTCAGCCTGTGAGATAATATAGTGTCACATAACAGGAACATGCACGTCTGTTATCTCAGGAGCAAAGGTGAAGCAATGCATTGTGGAACTTTTAACAAAAAGCAGAGCACATCTGGATATTTATTTTTCATCCTATGGGGACCAACACATTGTGCTTTCATTGAACACTTAGACTTTGATGAATCAAACAAAATAATGGGATATAAATACAGTGCACTGGGTAAAACCAGTGACATTTTCTCTGTTAAGGCAGATTTTGTTGGATTTAGGAAATAACACCACCTGTTCATATGGAGAGGTAACAGTGAAACTGATACAAACGTTTAGAAAATGAATGAACAGCAGCAGTGTGAACGAGCTGATTCTAACAAACAGTCCACAGCTTTATGACTCCCTGCACGTGGACACATTACAGCTGCATGTAAAAATAGCAAAGTTAAGTTGATGAGCGTTAACAGCTTCTGCAGATCAGTAGCTAAGGTAGCCATTATTAGCTAAAAGAAAATGGACTTCACTAAACTCTGCAGGTTTATAACCTGGCCGCTTGTTCACGGGACGAAAATGCACGCACGACACTAACATTACATTAATCCAATCAAATAAAGCTGCTTCCACTGTTGACTCGTGCCATTCTTTAAAATGATCAAAATAAAATACCACTAACTTTTAGTTAACCAAAATGCATCATCCATTTGCCGAACCTACCAAAACTATCAAATTCAAAAAAATTATAAATACATGCTCAACCATCTTTGTCCTTATCTAGTTTATAAACAAAGGAAATCTAAAATACACAGATTTTGAAAAGAGTTTGGCGTAGTGTCCCACATCGGGGGGCGTGCAGGGGTTAGCAAGTAAAGTTAGCTCGTGTAAATATCGTTAGCTGCTATTTATGAACGTCTGCTTCAAGTTAAATCAATTTATAACTTGCGACAAAGCAGTTAAACAACGTAAACGCCGTATTCCTCGGTACATACCTTACTGAACCACAGGAGTTTGTTGAAAATTGTGCTCAACTGGTTTGCTAACTTCCCCGCCGGTGCAATCCAGAGCGTCCAGAGTCCAGCAACGTCAGGGTAAACGTGATGACGTCAGGGGAGCCGCCCCCTTCACAGTTAACGTCCGAGACGTAATGCGTACGTTCAGACGCTAGATGGCGGTGATGTTTACTAAGTAAACACAGTACATATAAATAGATAAATAGATAGATAGATGAAAAGATGAAAAGTGAAAGCTTTCCATCAGTATAATACAACATGATTGGGCAAGTTAGTTATCTTACAGCGGTCAAAATATCTCAAAATGTATTCTGTGAAAAGCAAAAAGTAATTGAAGAGCCTGGCAGTTACAAAAGCAGAGATATATTTGGAGGCCTGAGGTCTGGAGAGCTGCCTAACGTTGGACTCGACATAAAGCACGTCATCAGATATTTAAAGCTGTAATATATTATTTAAAGCTCTAATTATACCTGTGTATTGCTCCAGATCCTGCACACTTTGTCCTGTCTGTTGAGGCACAGGTGTGAGCTCCAAGACAGCTGATGCAGAGAGATTCCCTCGTCCTTATGCAGATTTTATTTCTCATTTTCTATTTTTACAGGACGAACGCACATTGATCAGCATCACTGTTAATATATGTTAGTATATGTGTCGGCGAAATGGCTCATTTCCAGCTGCTCCTCCAGCAGAAAGAAAGATTATCAATACAAAACAGCAACTAAATGATCATGTATTATTATAGATGAAGCTACCCAGCAGTATATAAAGTAGTTTAAATGAGCTCCACCTTTACCAGCTGCTACATTAAAGTGATGAACACATTAATGCATCAATAATTATAATATAATAATATAATGTATACTGGGGCCATTCTGCAAGATGTAAAGTATATTTTTATGTTAATACTTCTGTGCTTTTATTTAAGTACATTTTTGAATGCATCATGCACTTTTACCTGTAACAGAGTATTTCTACACTGTGGTATTACTACGTTTATATAAGTAAATGATCTGAGTACTTCTTCCATGTCTGAAAAACAAAAACATGTTTTGCATGAAGGAAGAATGATGACGACAAGAGACACAATCTGACGAGAAAACTCTGGAAAACTCTTACTGTAACAGCTGCCTGGCCAAAAGACATTTTCCACCTTTGGAAAAGTATTTAAATCTTTCTAAAAGAAAAAGAATCTAAAACTTCACCACAGAGTTGTTGAAGGCTTTGCATCATATTGATCATCTCTTATCACTCTGTTGTTGCAGCTGCGTGTCCTCAGACAGAGAGAAAGAGAAGCTTTGTGTGAAGTAAAACACTTGGAGAATTATATTATTGTCCTCCTGCGTTTTTACATTCTGTGGCTTTTCTGTCAAATAAAGTCTGTCTTTGTTTATCTGCTTGAGTCTGAATGTGTGTTATTGTGTTTCCCTGCGTCTCTGTCGGTCTGTCAGTCTGGTTTTACACCACCTGCCTCTCCGTCCATCAGCCTCCATCTCCTCTATTTCTCTCCACATCATCAGTTTCCTCTGCAATCTTCATCCCCCTCACCGTGTCCGCAGAGCAGCATTTGGATTGTAAATTACTTATTAATACACACACAGTACACCAATATACTTGTGTCCTGTCTGTCTCTGCAGCTGCTTCCTAAATTAGACCGTTTCAAATCCAAAAGAAAAAAAAACAGATTAAATTCCCTCAGCATCCTCACATACACCCCCTGCTCTCAACATGATTATGGTTCCGCCTGCAGCCATGTGTGCTGGAAGATCCCATTTAAAACTCAATCTGTCACACGTTACTGTTTCCTGCTCATCATTTATATGTATCATGTATCTCTCACACGGTGTTTAAAGCCACTGTCCTTTACCTGGACATGTGTGCACCTGTAATCTGCTGAAGTGACCCTGAACAAGGTTTACCAGCTCCAGTGCTGCTGCTCTGTAACTGACCTCTGACCTCCCAGACTGAGAATTACTCTACCTGGATCAATAAATCAGCCATCTTTATTAAATACAATATTTATTTAAAAAATGTCAATCGACTAATCTATTAATCGTCTAATGGTTTCAGCTGTACCTGTAGAAACTGTTCTACAAAACATCAGATTTTATAAACTCTTCATGTGTTTTGATGTAAAAATATTAATCTGTAAAGTAACTACAGCTGTCAGATAAATGTAGTGAAGTAAAAAGTACAATATTCCCTGTGAGATGTGGTGCAGTCGAAGTAGAAAGACTCAAGTAAAGTACAAGTACCTCAAATTAGTACTTAAGTACAGTAACTTGAGTAAATGTATTTAGATACATTCAACCACTGTGTTTAAAAGTCATTACATGTAAACGTGAGAGATAATCAATATCAGCCACACAACGACTGAACAGTGCTGTCACTCACATTTACACTATTTCACTGCTTCTTTTATATTTTCTTTAATCCTGAGCATTATGAAATAAATATTTATATATAATGGAGGAATCTTTCTTGTGTGAAGCATTTTCTAACAGAAGCAGACCTGTTCAGGTGAAGCTGTGTTACCTCCACTGTTTTACTGTGATTAATGTGTAACTTCTCTAGTCATGAGATCATTCAGTAATATTTTAAAATATTAGACAACCAGTGAAAAAGTAGTGGAATTGATGAATGTTAACAAGCTAATAAAGAGCAGTCTAATTAATAAAATCTGGAGAAACTCATTTAGGACAAAGTTGAGACTCATCAGTCTGCGTCTCCTGGTGTCCTCGTCGCTCATCATGTGATTTCTCACCGTTTGAGATTAAAACTTCACAGAGAAACCTGAGAGTCTGCGTGTCTCTGTTTGTCACTGTCAGCGTCGCTTCACCAGAGAGAGACACCGCGGTGTATTTAGTTACAGCAAAGGGGTCAGAACACGAATATTACGCAGCGAAAAAGCCACGTAATTTTTTTTCCGGAACGAGGTCGATTTTTCTGAGCTTTTGTACGGCGAATAAAGGCATCAACCAATCACGTTGTGCAGAACAGACGTCACGTCACACCTCCTGATGACGATGGCGGACCTGCTGATTGTTTGTGCTTCTCATCAGCCTGTTTTATGTGACAGCGGACAAGTTTGAATTGATCTTTCATGTCTGCTGGTATCAGTCATGTGAGTTAAATGTTCGCTACATCAGAACAGAAATAGTTTTCTTATCCCGTTTAGAGCATCAACTCTTTTTCCACAAAAACCACCTGAAGAGAGCGAACAAACCTGTTTACACAGCTGAGGAAGTTTTACTGAATGTTGCCGTTTCCACACAGTTTTTCTAGCGCGATACTTACAAAATGTGCATGAAAATAAGTTTATGGAAACACGACATCTGTCTCCTCTGTTTGTCACTTAAATAGTGTGTGTGACTAACACGTGACGTAGATCCCTGCTGAACAGTAACTCCGTCTGTACGAGCTGTGTAAATGAAGTGAGGCCACAGCAGGGCTCAAACTGTCACAGAGGTTTTCTCACTCATCTTTTTTTCCACTTCTTGCCGCCGGAGTATTGAACTGACACATACTTGTTGTTTTTTTTTTCTTGTGGAGCTGTCTGAGAGCCGAGGCCCTGAGTGGCACAAAATCAATCTCTCTGTCGCACATAAAGGAGCAGGAGCATGCAGACACTTATATTACTGTTGTTAGAGCGAACCGATGCAGACCTTTCTCTTTCTTTCTTTCCAGCCGTCAGAAAGTAGAAATAATGTGGGCTGAAAGCTGCTTCTGTATGATTTAGTGCTTTAACACGTGTTGGGTTTGTTGTGCTGTCCAGACTTTGGGTCACAGTGACATGTAGTCGTCTCTCCTCCATACAGACAAGCTGCTGCACAGTGAGGAGGGAAGGGAAACGTTTGATGAAGCTGGATGAGGCTGCTGCGTTGTTTCACAGCTAATTAGAGTGAAGAGATGTATTCAATATTTGTTTCTACACAATAACTCCATTATATTACCACACTGAGTACAACAGCTTTATCTCTCTCTCACAAACCTCCCTTCTTCCTCTGGAAAACAACAGAGCAGAAATCAGTAAAGATCAGTCACATGTTAGCAGACTGAACCACAGCAGCAGCAGGCAGAGCGCTAATGCTGCAGCTGACTGGCATCAGGTGTATCTGACATACTTTGTACCTGGAGCATTAAAGATGAAGATACTTTAAGATAAGACAGAACTTTATTCATCCAGAGGGAAACTTGTTGTGCAGAAATCCAACAGGGTCCAGGGGGCCACGTCGTCCCCGTCTGACACTGGAGTGTCTTTGAGAAGATACGAGTTTTTACAAGACAAAAGATCTGCACACTGTTCTGGCACCTTTAACACCCTCAACACCACCCGAGGGCCTGAGGTTTTGTGTTTGTAAGTTGTTTTGGATTAAACATGTTTTTGATTAACAGATCTTACTCTTCTTTACGGATTTTAATGTTAATATATTTTGATCGTTTCTCCCAGGAGTTAATATCTGCTGATGTATCGATGCTAATTCTGGCTCATTGCTAGTTTGAACTTGCTGTAGTTGTTTAAACCCTTCTGAGTGAGTAAGATAATATATTACTGTTTATATGTATTTTTCTATATTAGTTTCTGTTCTCCCAGCTGAATCCTCTTCTGTCCCTCAGAGTCTTTTCTGCTAAATCTGACTTTATAACTATTTGTTATAAATGTTCACTTCTTTGATGTGTCTTTGACTGAACTTGCGTTCTCTTTTCCCTGCGATAGTCTGGAGGCGGAGTCGGGTTGTCAAGGAGATTTGATTTGGCTCACCTGGACTGACTACCTGATTGCACCATGTGCCACTCAGTCTCAGTTCATGTTCTTCTGTACTTATACTTAATATTTTGAGTGCATAAGTATGTTCACACTGACAGTTATGGCTACATGAAGTGTACTATGAGTACCTGGATGATGTACTCATAATGGTCAGAAAGTTGAGTGTGGAACGCTGCACACTTCTCACCCTGAATGGTCACCATCTTGACCACGTAGCGGAAGGGGAGGACCACCAAATGGCGGCCGCTATTGCGATTGTTACGGCTAAAAGTAAAAGCACGTTCATTTTTTATTCATTTCTGGTAAGTGCACAATTTGAGACAACACTACCCTGAGACACACTAAACAAGTACACAGTGTACTACATGGAAGTGTACTAACAGAAGTATCCTAATTGAGACACAGCTTTAGTGTTTGTTGCACCATTTTACAGTTTTATTTTTCTGTTTTTCTCATTTAGTTCAGTCAAAATAAACGTTCCCATGTTTATGAGGCCGGGACCTCTCACAGATGTTGGTCGTGTTTGCAGTCTTTGCTTCTCACCAGCAGCCTCTTGTTTAATTTCAGTTCTTGAGGCCGGCATGCCGTCAGTCCTGTTCGGTCTATTTGTGCCTCGTTTCGGCGTTCTTATTGGATTGACAGGAGCAGACAATACAGGCGAGGCACCATGGGAGTCTCTGAAGATTCAAGCCAAACTAGACTGAGCTGATTATTATGAAAGTGGCCATGTTTGCCTTCTTTGAAGCACTCTCAACAGATTTGATGGCATTTGTAACGCTCGCCTGTAATTGCCATCTTTGGCATTTGAAAGCTTCACTTGTTGCAGCTTCTTGAATCAGACAAATGAACATTTCTTGAAGGAAGAAAACAATCAAACAGGAATCAGGAAAGTCATTTTCTTTGGTAAAATAAAAGGACTGATGTTTACTCGTCACCGCGGTGACATTTCAGAGCTCCAGCAGCAGCAGCAGGTCCCGAGGGTCAGAGAAGAAGGAATCTGTTGTATCTATAAAACAACTGGAGGCCTCTCAGGTCAGCTAACACAGACCTGCAGACCTGCAGACGTCTCCAGAGCTCAGCTTAAAGTGGAGGTAGGCTGTACTTTTGGTGTATTTTCCCCCTAAACCACTGGTATACATGTATATACATACATATATATACATATATATATATATATGTGGAAAAGTATTATTTTCCTTCTGCAAATTCCATTTCAAAGTTTCCTTAAAACTGTTCCCAGCAGAGAAACATGGCGTCTCCTGGATGGTTTGATGATACTTCAGGTTTATGTTGTCATGTCACAACAATTATTTCAACATTGTTTCTGAGAAATAAGTAATTTTCCATCATTTGATGGCTCTAAATACTAAATACTCATGAATCAGAACTCTAATCAGTCGATTCAGAACGCTTCGTTGTTACAGCTGGACAGTGGTGGAAAGTAACAAAGTACATTTACTCAAGTACTACACTTAAGTACAATTTTGAGGTGCTTGAACTGATTGATTGATTGATTGATTGATTGATTACACTTTGTACTCCACTACATTTATCTGACAGCTTTAGTTACTTTTCAGATTAAGATTTTCCATAAAAATTAAATGATCAGTTTATAAAATATGATGCATTATTATACATGAAACTATAGAAAAACAGTTTATGATGTTAAAATTAGCTCCACATCAGACAACTAAGTTACAACATTAAAGCACCGCATACACATTAATTCATCAGTAATGATCTACTGATATTCTGCATAATGACTTACTGAAGTACTTAAGTAAAAGGCTGAATGCAGGACTTGTGGAGTATTTTTATAGTGTGGTATTAGTACTTGTGATTTGAATACTTCTTCCAGCCTTGCAGCACCTCTTAGCTGTTGTCTCTTTAAGTTTTTGGATCTGTTTGTTTCAACAAATGAAATGTAGAAAGAAGCCAAAAAGAATTATTTTATTGTAAATTCCCAGCAGCTGGTCGCTCAGTCTGCTGCTTCACTGTCAGCTGAGCTTTTCGCCTCAGATGGCGGTCTGCTGCTGCTGTGTATATCTCAACTGTTACTCTGATGGATCGCTACACAGGGAGAGGAGCTATTTCCAAGAAGAATTACTAAACATTTCATGAAACCAGTCTAAATAACCCTGCCAGCTCAACCAAGAGCAGAATCATGTTTGGGATTAAAACACACAAAGCAACAGACGTCAGGAGAAAAGTCATGATTAAAAATTGAAAATGGTCCAACTGGTGCTCTGTATGGTTTATTTATGTGGAGCACAAAACCAAAATCTAAACCTGCAAACCGCCAAAAACATGAAACACATATGAAGCGAGACACAAACACACAGGCAGCAGATATCTCAGGTGTCGGCCGTCGCAGAGGTGGAAACTCAAAGCGTGGAGCGCCGCAGGCTTCGTCTGCAGAGCGAGATAAGAGGCAGCGATGCAGCTCGGCCTCCCAGACTCCTTCAAGTTCTTTCAAGAGGTCCTGCAGGCCTCGGGGCTGTCTTCTTCACTGCCTGTCACATTTCTGGGACACCACACACAAACACTTGCACACTGTTTTAAGTGCTTATATAACACTGGAAACACTGTTGGTAGCCTCGCAGCTCCTCTGAAAAGCTCCCACATCTGCTGGTTTCTGGACAAATAAGCAGAAGCGTCTCTCTGCTATGGCTGCATTCTGAATTATGGCAAATATAGACGACTGTCTGACGTCACTCTGCTGCATATTATTAATACAGTTTGTATCAGTTGGTTTCTGCAACCAAATCTGTCAAATTTGAAGACATCGTCAGCGACTTGATCTGAGAGCGCAGAGTAACAACGACTCATTTAGAGACTCTAACGAAACAAATTCTGAGAGCTACTCAGTCCGCAGGTCTACATCTGAGAACACAGGACGCGATTTTAAAAAGCAGAATCAGATCTGAGAGTGTAGTCCTGCTCGTTTCTGCTCTCTCACTTTCCTCCAGCTGTGCTTTTGAAGATATTACTCCTCTGTAAGGAGCGACTGGCGACCAGATGACTACATGTGAATTACATACGTTATTCCTGTATGCTTCATCATTTAGCCTCCAATATTAGTTATTGTGGGCGTGTGGATCTGAGCTGAATTGAAGTTCATTTCGTTGGCTTATTCATGCTGGTACGTTGGATTTCACCACGCTTATTCTGAAAATGTTATCATTCTGAATGTAGCCACAGCCAACAAAACATTATTATAACTATTATTAGTATTTGTTTGAACCATTAGTTTTTTGAATCCCACATGGAGTCGGATCAGATCACAGTAAATCTGACCACCTCACATCAGGATCATCACGTTTCTGATTCAGCTCAAGAAGCGACACTGAGGAGAAATGAGAAATGTTTTTCTTATATTTTTTCTTCTTGTCAGCAAATTCAAAAAACTTAAACCAACAGTGAATGTATAAAAATACTCACTAGAGCACCAAATTTGGATTCATCCGCCGCTGGAAATAGTCCCCTCAACAAAATGCACTATTTCCTCCTGTTTGTTTGATAAAGCAGTGTTGGTGCAGCTGTTCTTCATCAGGTCCTTCCTCCTCCCGGCTCATCTCCTCATTCTCTCAATTACCTTCAAACACGGTCGCGACCTGCTACTGTATGGCAGCTGGATCACTGTAATTGGACCAAATATATCTTCAGCAGCACCAGCGAGAGAGAGAGCTGCACCTTTTACTGTAGAAGCTGAAGTCATCAATATCACTGCAGCACAACCATCAGGGCTTTATTTGAGCTCATTTGTGCTATTTATCATGATAATCAGAGGTGTCTGGTGCAGCAGATGAATGTGTTGTTAGCTTCAGTAACAGCCAATCACATGATCTAATCTCATCCCCTTAAAATGACGGACAGAGAGATTAACTGCTGCAGAGATGATGTATTTTTGTAGTCCAACCCGGAAGTTAGCATCGCCCTGATGCTAATAATACCTACAGGTTTTGTTCAGCAAGATAATCTCCACAGATGAACACCACTTTTATGATGTTTGAAGCGTAAAGTCAATCTGCAGAAGTGAAAAACTAACGTTAGGCTATAAACCAGCTACACCACGGTCACATGACTTCAGCGTCTCCACCACTGAGCTTCCAGCGCTGACCTCTTCTACAAAAGCCTTTGGGAAAGTTTGAGTTAGAACAGTTTGCAGTATAAACCCAACGAGGCTGTAAAGGCGGACGAGTGAGTAGATGAGTTTCTGTGTTCGGCGTGATGACGTTTAATGTCCCCGACAACCTCTGTAGTCTCATTTAGACACTTGTTAGCAACCGCCTTTTTTAAGACACGGAAAAGCTTCAAAATTCACCAGTGGAGTATTTACTGACGGATTTTATGTCGTAGAACAAAACGCTTGTGTTAACCACAGACCTTATTTCAGGCATCGAACCAAAAACCCATTCAAGAAACCCACTGACTTCCAGACGAGGGAACAGGAAGAGCTAACATGCTAACATGCTAACTCACTTCACGGTTTCAGGACTCGGTCCTGCAGCACTGTATTGATCAGAAGGAGAGTCCAGGTATTTGTACAAAGTGTTAATATATACAACCCCAAATTAATTAATTACTTACAGCTCCCCAAATATTTATGTACAGCACCTGAAATATTTACAATATACTGTGACAGCATGCACATTTCATTATATAGCACCCCAAACATTTACATTGAATACTGTAAATATTTATATACAGCAGCCCAAATATTTAGGAAAATATACCCCAAGAATTTATGTTTAGCTCCCCAAATATTAGTGTACAACATTTGAGGCACCATAAATATGAACAAACACCCTGATTTTAAATATACTGCAACAGCAATCCAAATTTTAATATAAAGCACCCTGAGTATTTATGTACATGTTACATACAGCAAATATTAGCATACCTCTCACTACATATAAATAACACTAACTGAAACCCAAATTATAATATACAGAAACCCATGTACAGCAGTACAAATATTATTTACAACCGTCAAACCAGAGTCCTGTAAGTTATAGAGGCAAGAAGCTGACAGGCTGAAAACATCAAAACAAGAACATGTTTTTAAAGGAAATCTCTCCTCCTCCTCCTCCTCTTCTTCAAAATGAACCGCTCTGTGTCCCAGGTAGTGACCTTCCTCTCCTCGGCTGTCAGTGCTGTTAATATTCAGACTGAGACGTGAGGTTGAGTCTCTGACGGCTGAATGAAGCTCTGTGAGGCTGATCTGAGTGTCAAATGTCCTGTTTCCCTCTGCAGCGTCACACACACACACACACACACACACACACACACACACACACACACACACACACACAGAGACTTTCATGTGCAGTATGGACAGTAAACATACTGCAACAACTGCAACAAAATATTCAGACAAACTGTCGATTCTGTTTTATTAAAACTCCAGTGATTTTAATCCATTACTCACATAAGCCTGACGTTTATTTGTGCAGCTCCTTTAACAACAAAGAACTTTCCATGAGACAAGATATAAAAGAAGCACAAGGAACTTTAAAAAGACACATACACAGGATTTAAAAGGTAAGATAACCCATCTCTTCTGTTATTTTACTTATTTATCTTCCCATTTTCTCTCTATCTGACTCTGTCCATCTTTAGCTTGATCTACCTGACTGTTCACCTGTCTGTCTGTATGTCTGTTTGTCTAGCTGCTCGTCCACCTGCCTGTCTGTCCATCTGTCTGTCTGTTATCGTCCCTGTCTGTCTAAATATGTGTATAAGTCACTGAAAGCTAAGATAATATAGAATGAAACAGATTAAACGAGAATAAAAATGACTTGATTTGAATAAATAGTCCCATGTTTAATTAATTAAAAAGCACTCACTGTCTGTGGCTGCAGGGCAAATTAAAGACACTAACCAAGTACCAAACCGTGGCTCTAAATGTTTAAATATTTCAATATATTTTGGTAAATCGGATGATTGATGATGAGCTGATCGACTCTCCTCAGGATGTGATGTGACGTCTCCACAGGTGCAGAGAAAAGGTGAATCCAGCGAGAGAAACAGCGAGAGAGGAAGTTTGTGGGGTCGTTTGAACTTCGAGTTGTTGTTTTTGTGTGTTTCATCCTTCCATGTGTGTGTTTGCAGGCTGAAAGAAGGTGGATGTTTAAAGTGTGTGTGTGTGTGTGTGTGTGTGTGTGCGTGCGTGTGGAAGCAGTTTGACAGCAGACTGAGAAAGTGTTTGTTGTTTGAAATGTGTGGCTTTAAGTGCAGCTGTTTGTTCTTCTTCTAGAGAAAATATACCGTCCAGTTCCTTTAATACTGACGCAACAGCAGATTCAGAACGTTCCACATCAGCGGCAGCCATCTTGGTTGTTTACGAAAATGCCTCAGCGGCGCTCCTCATGTTTTATGCTCTGGCAGGTTCGTCTGGTTCCCAGGTTAAGACCCTGCTGGTTCTAGAGGAAAAATACAGCTATTATATACAACTATTGTTCTCTGCTGTGGAAGTGAGGAACATATACTGTTTATATGTCAGGAAACTCTCATTTTGTGATTCTGATGGTCTCTTCTTCATATTTGTTTTCTCCTCCTGGTGTCGCAGCTTCACCCGTTCATCACGACCTCCCGCTGGTTGGTTCGGCCCCCCGGTGGTGAAGCAGTAGAACGTCATCGTGGAGCTCTGGACATAATCCCTCCGCGGCAGCAGCGGGTGCAGGTTTGAGAAGGCGTGATGAGTCGTGTGCAGACAGCTCGAGGTAACAGTTCACAGCTTTAAAGCCCACTGTAATGAAATACCTTTTTATTCTCTCCTGCTGCTCCGACAGACGGAGTGCGCTCAGAGCCAGGGACGGAGCTGTCAATCAAGCAAATGGAGAAGGAGTGTGTGTGTGTGTGTGTGTGTGTGTGTGCGTGTGCGTGTGTGTGAGCAAATAAAACCATCTGCACAATAAACTGTTCCTGTAAATCCACATAAAGTGTGTGTGTGTGTGTGTGTGGTACAGTGTGTCTACAGATACATTTGCTGGTGTCTCTGGTTGTTGTGATGTGGCGTTTGGCTGCCATGGCAACAGCTGCTGTCGCTCTGCTCCTGTCTGACATTGATTGGCTGTGATTGGTTGCCCAATTCCTGTCAGACGAGCAGGAAGCAGCTGTAATTGGCTGTGACACGAGAGCTGAGGGAGGCCGGCTGGACTCGGCGCTCAGTGACCAGCGCAAAGGTCAGCCTGCTTATTGGACGTGTGTGTGTGTGTGTGTGTTCTGTGGTACTTCTATCTTTGTGAGGACCAATTTGAGCTTTAGACTGACAGTGAGGACATGGTTTGTGTGGCCCCCACACAAACCAGCTCGTGGTTTGAGGGTTGAGGTGAGGATCAGGTTGGGGTTAGACTCGGGGAGGTGTGAGGGAAGTACAAGCATGTGGATTCATGCTCTCCGTGGGGACTCCCTAAAAACTTCACCCGGATGGGCGTGGTTTAGCAGGACGTAGCGGTGAACGCTTCGGCGAGCTCCATGACCATCTCAGCCCGTCTCTGAGTGCACGTTCAGGAGTTTTCCAGACTGAATAAAACACGCAAACAATATGAGATCAGTTTATTTGATGCTTGTCAAGTAAGAAGGCTTACAGAATATACTGTTTATGTTTTTCTATAATTTGTATATTTGTTATTCTCACACCTGTGTACATGGAAACTGGTAGTCTTCCTTGTAAGGCCGTTTGAGTTTGGCATCTATTGATGCAAGATACTAATACGGACCGCCCCATCTGAGTAGATTTTTGTTGTTTAGTCCATCTAAATGTCAATATATTTTAGCACTATTTAGTTGTACATATTTTCCAGTATAACGTTATGATGGTCAGTTTGAGAATTTATTAACAGTCGGTAAAAATCATCAGAAAATCTGCAGGGAAGTCTAGTCGTGGTTGCATCCATCCTGTCAGTACAGGTACAAGGATGAACGCAATCGAAGCGTATATTCGCAAATCAATGATCACAAAAAAATAATAAAAAAATCATCTCTGTTTGAAGTTACAGTTAGGTGTGAGGTCTCCTGTAGGTTTAATCTCGGGGTTAAAGCAAAGATTAAGTTTTAGGCTGCGGTTTTGCTAGCGAATCCAAAAAGTGACACAACACTCTGTGTGACGCAGGACGGGGCTCCACCCCCCAGGTGAAGTACCAAGTTTTTAGGGTTCCTGCTCTCCGTACTCACACCAGAGCAGAGAAACTGAACAACTATCTGAAGCCACGCTGGTGACACTGTTAGGGATGGCGATGTCTGTCTGTCTGTCTGTCTGTCTGTCTGTCTGTCTGTCCACTGCTTTGGTCCAAAATGAAACATCTCAACAACTATTATGGGATGGATCATGATGAAATGTGGTTCAAATGTGGGTGAACTCAACATATCAATTTAAAATCTCATTTAAAACTGCTACACATGGCATATACATATTTTTGCTCTTCATTATATTTTATTACTTTGACCCAGAATCATCTCATGACTCTCGTGTATTTAGATGTTCAACATGTACTCTGGCTGATTTCCTAATCCACAGCTAACTCCAGCAGCTCTCCAGCTGAAGCCAAATCCACCATCTGGAGCCATTTTGTTCTCGTCCCAGTCAGAATTCAGCTGAATACAAATGGGGGACGGCGAAAGGTCAGGAAAGGTCAGAGCTCTTATTGAAAATGTGCGGGCGTGTAGATGATGCCATTTGACGTCCCACTTTTACAGCTCCATCCACAGGAGGTTTGTTTCTCCGAGGTTCTCTGAGTTTTGGAACTATTTCTCTACAAGCAAAAGTGTATCCATCCGCCGAGTACTTCTCTGCAGCGTCTCCGTTTGTAACACGGGTTGCGAGACGGTCAGTGAGCGAAGGGTTTAGGTTCAGGTCTCTGTACAGGCACGATAGTACCAAACCTGGCAACCGCTATGTGACGGCAAGACTTCAGGAAGCTGCCAACAGTTCGCCAAGGAATAGTTAAACAAACAAGACAGAAAGTGTTAAAGAAACAGAAAGGAAGCATAAAATGTTGAACTTTTCCTTTAAAACACTTTCAGCAGTTTTTAGCAGCGACACTCCCCTCACTTCTCTGGGAGGCTTTTATTCTGAAACATCTACAGGAAGTGTTGACTTTCATTACTGTAAATAATAATAATAATAATAATAGACTTTATCAAAACAGAGTGACAAAGTGCTTCACACTGGAAAATAAAGATAAAACAATTCAGCAGAATAAATGAAATAAAATCAGGCCACTAAAAGAGAACGACCCAACAAAAACATCAGGTACAGAACAGATAGAACGTTAGAACTAAAAGGTAAATAAACAGGTGACATTAATAAAAGGCTTTTAAGTAGTGACTGAACAGCAGCTTAACACTGAAAGTAGAAAGAAAGTCGAAAGTGTTTGCTCAAAAGAAACTTTTTAGTAAGTGGTGAGTATGACACGACAGCCATCATACTGTAATACACCTAATGTGGGTTTCTTTCCTCCAGCTTTGTTTAAGAACCAGTCATTATTTGAATTTCAGCTCCAATTTGATCATTTGCCTTAAGTGCTGTTGAAACTTCATTTCTGATTAAATTGCAGCATTCAACCAAAGAATTCTGAAAGAAAGACAAAGGAAGGAAGAAAGACGACAGAAAGAGAGAGGAGAAAAGAGAAAGGAAGCACAGAAAAGGGAATGAAGGGGGGAAATCAGAGTATAAAGGAAGAAATAAAGAAAGAAAATGGTTCCTGCAAAAGCAGTTTTTGAATGAAAAGCTTTCTGTCAGAAATCCTTCGAGTCAGAAGCAGGAGGTTTATGTCGGTGCAGCTGTAACAGTGAGTTAGACTGCACCACACCACATAACATATCATGACAATCACACTGTAAGTTGTCAGATACATTGTGCCTGACACAGATATATATATATATATATATATATATATATATATATATATATATATACCCACAATGAGGGATGAGAGAACCCTTCTTCTTATAGAAAGCAGAGGAAGGCCCCACACTATTCAATTAAATGGTAAATGGACCACCTATACATAGCTCTTTTCAGCCTGAGGTGCTGGCCTCCATCAGAAGCAACTTAGGGTTCAGTGTCTTGCCCAAGGACACTTCGACATGTGGACAGGAGGAGCCGGGGATCGAACCGCCAACCCTGGGATTAATGGACGACCCGCTCTGCCTCCTGAACCACAGCCGCCCCATGAAACATATGGAAGATGATGTTTAGAAAAAAACCCTCATCTTTATTAGCTTCTGAACACTTAAACATGTTTTTTGAGCTGTAAACTAAATGATATGACTGTACTGTGATGAAATAGCTAGCTATCCAGGCGAAGGCGTCAGCGTGCCAGGCGTGATCGTGAGCAGATATCTGGAAGGAGAATATTAATATAATAATAAATACCATTTATACTTTATCACATGGAGAATTCAATCAGATGCAAAACTTTATGGGCGTGTTTGCGCTGTGATGTCATTAACGTAATATCTTTTGTGAATCGGACCTTGAGACGGGGCAGGTAGCGGTTGCAAGTGATGCACAATTCATGGTGCCATCAGCGGCCGCAATCCATTCTTTGTGAATTCACCCGTCAGTGTGTTATTTTAGCATTAGAACATGTGTAGAAATGTATGTTATAATCTGGATCTGCATGAAAATACACAGTCAGAGGCAGTTTGAAGAAAAATGGCAAAAATGTTAAGAAATCCTTTGTAAAACTCAAGAATCTGCACAACAAAACTAATAACCTGTTCCATAATCTTCCACTAAATTCACCTGAAATCTGTTGAATGTTTTTGACGTATCCTGGTCCCACAGCAGGTCAGGACCTGAAACATGGAGGTAATAACAAAAAACATGGATCACTGATCAGTGTAAATTCAGCAGGTGTATAAATAAGTAAACGATGCTACAGTGGCCTGAATACTGTTCATGTTCAAAACTACACAGCCATGTACAGTATTATGTTTATGTGTATTTTTCTCTGAGCTGAGACAAACGTTTAACATCGTTTCTTTACACGACTCAGCAGAACACAGACTCGAGGGGATGTTGGACTTCAGTTACAGCAGGTTTTAAGGACAGTCTTTATATTTGAGCCATGAGATTCTCTTTCCTTGAAGGGCACAAGGATTGTAGTACTTTAAATTGTTCCTGAAGGTATTATGGTACTTGTATTGTACTCTGTACTGTAATTCATGCTTTTCATATAACCTTGAAGAATATTGTCTCAGACAAACTCCTGTACAATGACTTCTGCCTCAGCTGTCACATCATTCCCATAATTTCTCCTGAAATCCTTCTTAATGGTGCAGCAGCAGCAGCAGCAGCAGCCATTAATCATTGTAGTATAAGAGTAGACAGAAATGACTTCTACAGCAGCTGGATGTATACTGTAATGAGTCGAGGAGAGTATGTTTGAATTTAACAAGTCCCTTTGGGCTGGAGTCCATGTTGCCTCCACCATCCAGTTCATTAGGACCCTGTTAGGATCTTTAAGCCGGTCTGAAGTGAATCAGAAGGAGGGAACCCCTCAGAGCAAGTGGGAGATAGAGTGAGGGCAAAGAAAGGAGAAAATAGATGTGGAAATGGACTTTATTAACAGTTAGTGTTTCGCCTCCGAATCTTCCGCACTTCCCAGAAACTGGTCGCACACAGCGGGGCTGGCGGTCACATGTGTTTTCACAACTATGGCTCATAAACCTCAGAAACAATCTATCACACCAAATGACCAAAAGGAATTTTCACCAAGCGGATGTTCGGAAATAAATGCAGACTGGAAGCTTTTTATTTCACTTGTGGAAAACCGCGTCCTGTTGTACAGTTTCCAGCCTACATACTGACCCCAGACTCTGAAGCCTCCACCAGTTTCATTATATCCCACTAAGACACAGGTAGCCACAGCAGAGCCCCTTTAATGAGCATCTATTCAGTATTAGTGCTGCAAACAGGTTTGAATAATAATATACACAACACATTGTTCAGCAGGCATCAGCACCATGGAGAAGTCGTTGTACTTTTGTTTTTAGAAGCTAGCAGCACGGTTGGTCCGTCCACCACTTTGTCCCAGACTGAAATATCTCAACAACTATTGGATGGATCACTATTAAAATTTGTACAGACATTCATGGTCCCCAGAGGATGAAGCCTACTGACTTTGTAGATCCTCTGACTTTTCATCTAGCGCCACCATGAGGATGACATTTGAGCTTCTGAGTAAAATATATCAACAAATATTGGATGGATCGCCATGAAATTTGGTACAAACATTCGTGTTCCCCTCAGGATGAACTGTAACAACCATCAACTTCAAGAAGAAATGAATGACGAATGCCTCAGAGTCCTCTTGGTATTCTTAACGCTGCAGGAGAGCTGCTCAGTGATCACTTGGTATTATTATATAATGAATGTGAAGCAGGCTGGGTATGGAAATAGCACAGTATTCACGCTTCCCTATCAAATTAAATAGAGGTTTTAGAAACCCTTTTGAAGTACAGAACTCAGTGGGGGGGTCTGCAGTACACATATTTGTACTGTCTGAGCAGCCGGTGTGACCATGTGGTCCTCCTGGTTCAGCTCCAACTCTGAGATCTGCTGTGACAAAAGCTCCAAACATAGAACTACGTCTACGTCCTTTTCTTCTCCACAGACTGTGATACTGTATGCATGGACTGTTGTTTTTTCCTTTTCAAAGCAATAAAGACTGCTATCTTTGCCTGCAGCGAGATGTGAAATTGGAAACTAGAATACAAATTAATTTGGAGAGCACAGCGTCATGAAACAAAACACTATTTGTAGTCGCTGTGGGGAAACTGTTCCTGGCCGGAGATCTGATGCTGATTTATTTATCAAAAACTAACAATCTGGGAAGTGAAAATGACGTGTTGTTAATTCAAAATCTCTGTATCATGTAGAGAAACAATCACTGAGGCAACTTCCCTTTTTATCCTTTACTGCGGTGCTGTAATATAGACAATGCAGAGATTAGATTAAACATGCTGCTCTGCTCTTCCATTCATGACTGCTAATAACCATCACAACCCTCTGGCCTCTCTCTCGGACACTCTAGGACGTAACCACGCATTCTTTGGGGGGTCGTGCCCCCCCCCCCCATCCAGTAGAAATATGTTAAATATGTCCTCTTTTATGAACCCTGCCAACAGATCTGTTTCTTGGTATTTCTTATTTATTTTCAATTTATTTTTGTTTGTTAAGGAAAACATAAGTGTGTGATCGCCTAAAGTGGTTCTGTGCTGTGATGGTAATCTGACGGGTTTTTAGTTTGCTCAGTCAGCGGAGGTGAGCTGATGGAGGAAGTAACGTTACCTGAAAAGCTCAGAAAGCAATACAAGTTTTTATTCAGACAGGAAGTTACGAGCTACCTAAACAGGTAACGTTAGGTTAGTAGACAAAAGCTAACGTTTCAGGTAACTGTTACTACTGTACACTGTTCTTTATACACTTACTGTATAGCTAAACAGCAGGATTACATTAAAGCAAATAAAACTAGTAATACAAGCAGAATATTCAGTGTATCAAATTAAAATGATCATCAAGGTCATCAGTCATTGATCTTCAGGTAAAATAATGACATGTGGTCACACTGCAGGCAGCACAGAGAGACAGGCTGGAAGCAGACAGGTACATGCTCTGGAGATACAGGTGATCAGGTGAGAAAGTGGAACGTGAACTATAATGCAGTTTAGTACATTAGCACATAGACAGTAAGTGTAAGAATCCAGCTGAACAGGTAGCTTAGTAAGGCACTACAGGTAAATGCATCTTGTGTGTGAATGATTGTGGTTGCATGGAGAGCAGTACTCCATCTTAATTAGATTAAGACACAGGTGGAGAAGTTTGGAAGGAACTGACCAAAACAAAATGAAGTGGGGTGGGGCAGCCACTATCTCAGAGAAATCAGACTGTTCCTTTAAATGTGAATTAAAATGATCAATGTATTCCTCAAATCTATGTTCTAAATGTGCGAATTTCCATATATAGAAATGTACTATAAATTTGGACCCCCCCCCAATGTCTATAGCATGGTTACGCCCTTGCAGACACTTGATCAACACCGGTGCAATACTTTACTATCAAACACTCTACGAACTTTCTGTTCAGTGTAGTGTTGGCCCTGACGACAGCCGTTACACATCATGGCAGCGACGCAACAAGAAACCTGTAGCGTCCTGACAAACCACAGACTACAACAAAACTACAACTCCATATTAGATTTACGTGGAAAACAAACACACCAACTAGTGCTCACAATCTGTACACTGTTCACTGTGCAGCAACATGTGGTGGGACACTAAAGCAAGCATTTAAATCTAAAGCAAAAAGGAAAAAGAAAAACCACCAAGAAAGTGGCTCAGTAGCTGCAAACAAAACAAAAACATAATCAACCCCATACAACTACAGCAAGTGACCCCTGGTCGAATCCCCCGACTACCCTCGTACACCATGCAACATGAAATCTACAGAACACAAGATACACAATGAAACCACTCAAATGTGAACATGTTCCTCGTAAAGGCCATCCATCAGCACCCACTGCTACATCAAGGTAAGACGCCTCCCGACACTTGGCTCTGTCTACAAACAAACGTCTTCATTTCATTTCCTTACGACCGGCAAAGACGCCACAAAATGATCCCACGCCAGATAGCCGACTCACAGCGAAGCAGGTACATCCACGAACACCGTCAGCTTGCTGCAGGTACCTCCGCTCAGCGTGCTGCTCCTACTGCCAGGCCAGATACCCGGCATGGACCCGCAAACTCCCTAATACTGCCCCCACCCTTGGCTGCGGTGCTTTAGAGTCATGTTCACAAGTCTTACAAAAAGCCTCAACGTCTCTAAACATTCCTGTCCAATGACAACGATTTCGAACCAACTTGAATGTCCTTTCAACACCTTGGCTTCCATGACCCGTATTCATGCGAGTAAGCACCTCTCTGTGCAACACAGCCGGCAACAAAAGTTGATTAAATGAAAGTCTTGTAACCTTCCTGCAACCTCTCTTCCCTGCAAGGCTTTACGCTCCTCGGCCAGTATGTTCGGAAAGATTCTATTACCAGATCTACCCGCTGAAGACTTCCTGAAGCGGCCATGTCAGAGGAAGGAAAGCTAGACATGGAAGCGTGCTGGGGGGCTAGCGCTGGTCTCCTGGCATAAAACTGTCTATCACATCCTCTGACCGCCTCTTTTCTGAACACTGCTCCTGCATTCTGGCTACCGGACGATACACAACCTGAAAGTGGATCTACCATCTGCCAGGTGTGTCAGTGTCTGTGTTCTCGGTCTCAGTCCTGTTGCTAATAAGCTGAACCATGCTAGCCCCATTTCTTAATATTTATCTCTAGTGTCTTTCCCACATTATCATGACTTTAAATGAGCATATTATAAAATGAAAGAAATTTCGATGAGTCTTACTTTAAAAGAAGTCCAAGGTAAAAAGACTTAACAGTGGTTGTGTATCTGCATCAGATGTTCACTGACTAGAATTCCTCCTGTTCTTTGTATTGAAGACATAAATGTTGTTAATTTCCTCTAAAGAGATTTTTTTCTCACAATCTGTTCAATCCGCCTGTTATAAAAGACGAATTTCCACACGAGTGGACAATAAAGATGTCTATTCTAGTCTAAATGTGTTGTCATGAATATGGTTTTGGGGTTTGAGAGAAATCTTCTGCCTGAAATAATGAAGCAGTTTAAGATCAGTGGTTTTGAAGTCACGCTGATTTGGCTTTGACAGAGTACTGGTCGTGTGAGGTGGCTAAATCCTGCCAGAATTATTTATAAACTCATATATATTCATGCTCTGCCTCGTAGCACATTCACCAGAGTGAGCTCCGCCATTCACCCCAGCTGATCCCAGCGTGTGTGTGTGTGTGTGTGTGTGTGTAAGAGTGTGTGTAGCTTTACTAACATCTGTGTACGTGAGTTCAAAATAATCAGCTGACATTAAATGATGAAACCATGTTAAGCTGCTAAAAAGCCGAGACACTGATTTGTTAATTAACAGGCTGCGTCTCATAAAGTGACCAGTGAGATCGATGGTGTTAAACTGCACGTTTTCTCCAACAGAGTCATTTCACTGACTACTAAAAGACTAAAAGGCTTTTTTAAGTTAAGTTTTGAGAAGTGATTTAAAAGATGTTCAGGCAGGCTGAGGGGCTCCGACTGCAAAAGCCCGGTCACCTTTAGCTTTGGGCCGATGTATATGTCATTATCTGTAATATCAGCCCATGAAGTGCTTTAAATCTAATCAGTAAAGTCTTAAAATCAACTCTACAACCACAACAGGGGTGATACGATGTTGTCTCTTTGAATTGTATGCGAGTCGTTCTGGAGGGAAACAAGGAAACTTGCTCCTCATTGGCTCCAGATGGACCAGAGTGATAATTACTGTGGCTGCTGGGCTTCAGCACTCGAATGTAAACAGATGTCATTTTCTGAAACCGTCGATGCTGCTGTTGTTTCCCCTCACCTTCAACTGAACCCCATCTCAGCCCTGTCGTTTCTAACCCCCCCCATCCTAACCAATATTTGACAGGAAGCGAAGTTCGATGCAGGACTGTTACAGGCATGCCAGGAAGTGTGTGGTTTCCCTCCTCCACCAATAAACACTCAGCAAACAAACACAAAGAGGAGATTCTTTAAATCAGAACAATGACTTCTTCTGTTTCTAATGTCAGTACAGACTTTACTGTAAATATGACGCAGCTCCACCAAACACAAAGAGAGAAGGAATAAAACAATCAACAGGGCATCCAGGTGGCCCTGTGGTCCGGTCCTCTGATGATCCAGGTCTTATATCTGTTTCACCATCTCTTGTTTCGTCTGTGTGAACGGTGTCTGTTGTGTGTGTAATTAGTCCGTCCTCTCTCCAGGTCTTTGAGGTAGAGACGAGGTTTTGTGGTTCTGGTCCTACTAATGTTTGGACCTGAACCTGAAAGTTGCTTCACACATTCAACACATTCTTCACGTCGGCACTTTATTTACCCAAAATTGTAATTTTACTATTGTTTCTGTCTACTCTTTACTTCCTATTTCCTAAAATGAAGCAACAGTGATGACAGACACATAATGTTTGTCACCTCGATCAATATGTCGATTACAGAGCTGTTATGGATGGAGAGAGTTGCTGCGTCCATCTCATTTACACTTGGTGCCGTTGTTTGCTAGCAGTCGTCTTCTTCCTTGCGTTCCTACGCTTCTTTCACATTACTGCCACCACCTGTCGACCAGCGGAGTAACGTTAAACCGGAGGCAGGAATGCGTATCACGTCTCCCACCTGCACAATCAAAACACGGCTCCATAGTGTTACTAGTGGTCAAAACCTCCACAGGGTACCTTTAAGTAATCTTCAGTTGTTTTGGCATTTCTGTGTGGAAAGCAAGCCTTTAGCAAACAATCAAAAAATGCTCATGTGAATGAAGTCTCACTTGATATGTGGAGTATGTAGGATTTAAACATGTAAAATTAAATCATAAATAATTAAACTAATTCATCCTAAAAGTTTATGTAAAACAGGGAGGGGGATAGTTAAAATGTCCAGCACTACATGCCTCGTGTCCACCTTTGCTTGGTCCTCTCTGTCTCTCTGTCTCTCTCTCTCTGTCTCTCTCTCTCTGTCTCTCTCTCTGTCTCTTTCTCTCTCTCTCTCTCTCTCTCTGTCTCTCTCTCTCTCTCTGTCTCTCTCTGTCTCTCTCTCTGTGTCTCTCTCTCTCTCTCTCTCTGTCTCTCTCTCTCTCTGTGTCTCTCTCTCTCTCTCTGTCTCTGTCTCTCTCTCTCTCTCTGTCTGTCTCTCTCTCTCTCATATATAAACAGATTTTTAGCCCTGCCAGGTGTCTATGTGGTCGCACCTGTAGTTGGTTCTTGCTCCTTCTCCCTCTCTCCTGTCTGTCCCACTCTGGGGGGATCGACGTCGGGTTGTGGTGCCCGGGGAGCACCGCTCGGCCTGCGGTTCTTCATCACCATGGTGTCCTATCGAGTCCTCTTCTTACCCCTGTGGATTCACCACAACGCGCCCTTAGGAACGCTAGAGAGATGTACACATCTGTCAGTCACACACCTGGTCCTCACCTGAGGCCAGAGCCTATCTTACCACGTTGTCTCTGTCATCATCTCCGTCCACACCGCTGCTGACAGGCACTTGTCGCCCCGTAGGCCCGTTGCCTCCCGGGCCCTGCAGGGATCGGTGCTTACAGGTTTAATAACAAAGCGCCTCTGCTGTCTGGACCTTCCTCCCTCCTTCAGATCCTGCTGCTCTGAGGAGCTTCCAGACGCCTCGGGGAGGATGATTGACACGGCTTCCCCCGCCGTAACACACACGGCAGGTCTCTGATAAAGCATGAAAGCACTGAATAAGCTTCCAACTTGAGCATTACAAACTCCTACAGTGAAGACATTATAATGTAAGTTTGTACATCAGGGTACTCTGTAATGCACAAAACCCTACAGTGAATATGAGTCTGTATAATAAAATGCTGCAAAACCTAATTCCTACTTATCTCCTTTGGCGGACCGTCCTCTGCTCCGTCCTCTTAACTGAAAATTATTCAGAGTTCAATAAAAGTGATGACCTAAAGGGAATGAAGTCAGTGAACTGGCTGATAGCAGCATGTTAAAGCCATCAGGATTTGTAATAGATGAGACAGGTTAACATCTATTATCTGTTTCATATTCCTGAAGCCAGTTACGAGGCCAAATCACCCAGCGAATGTAAAAAAGCCCCGGAGCCCCGCGTCTCCCTCCGGCTCCTGCTGGTAAAGTGATAGCTTGTTATTGGATTAACATGGTGGAACATGTAATTAGCGGGCTGAGCCGAGCGCTCAGACAGGAGACTCGATCCATTTACCATTCGCTCCAATCTGATTAGCTCTGCATGCTGCATCAGAGGCTTCAGGACTCTGATAAGACAGCGACAGAACGCGTCCTGTTCCAGTAACTCATGTTACGCGTTTATCTTAAATCGTTATATTTATTCTTCCTCTTATGTCTTTTCCATTTCGTCCTCTCTGATGATCTGTGAAGGACACTGAGACTCAGACCAGGTCCAGGTCCAGGTGCAAAACATACAGCCAGGCCCAAATCCAGGTGTTCAGACTTTTATGAACAACTCCCGTCTGTCTTATGGAGTCTGGAGCGTGCCACTGGAACAATTAAAAACTACAGCGTTAAATTATAATCAATTAGTAAACTGATCATTCAAAAAAAAAAAAAGCAATTATGAATTGATTAATTACATTTGCATTTAAATGCATAAAAGATGTCAAATGCCAAATTCAATTATTAATTCATCATTAAAAGACAGAATAAGGAAATTGGCAAACTGGATTAACTTTTCTTTTTTTAAATTAGTTTTTAATAAATCATTTCCTTTCTTTAGATAAAGGAAAAATAAATTACAAAATAAACCACAGCACAAACAGACAGACCAAACCAAAAAAACCCACTTTGGTCCAGACTGAAAATATCTCAACAACTATTGGATGAACTGTCATGAATTTTGTACAAACATTCACGGCCCTCAGATGATGAATCCTCTGACTCTGGTGATCCTCTGACTCTTTATCTATAGCGCCACCAGCAGGTCAAAGATTACACACACATCTAGTGAAATATCTCAAATCTTTTAGGTGATTGGCAAAAAATGTCAAATTCCAGCTTCTCAGATGTGAAGATTTTCTGCTTTACTCTGAACACTGAGACTGTCTGATAACTGATAAAGTGACATGATGTTTAATCAAACAATAAATTAATAGAAAACAAATAACCAAAAGATAATTAATCAATAAGGAAGTAGCAGCCCTAATCTGATGACATCATACTGCCCAGGTGTTTCTATTTTTCTGGTCACACAGTGAAACGTTCATCAGGTACACACACACACACACACACACACACACACACACACAGAACACTGTTATCATACAGAGCTGACTCCCGGCCATTAGCAGCTTATTGGATTCTGCTTCAGTCTGATTAAACTCACAACATCCTGACGTGGACTGACACACTGATTATTGGCCCCTCCCATCCACTGTGTGTGTGAGTGCATGCGTGTGCATGTGTGTGTGTGTGTATATACAGTCTTCAAACAAAAAGGATCCAAATCGATCGCAGCAGAACCAGAGTTATCCTCTTTTTTATTCCACATTCTTCTTCCTTGGCACCTACATTACCCACAATGCAACTCTTCCTCTGAGAGTTGTATGGTAGACTGTGGTGTGCTATGCTAGCAGCAGCTAACGTAGCCTGCAGCAGAGATGAGCAGCGGCTGCAGAGGTCTGTCAGCTCACTTCTCTCTAACTCCACACCAACACACCGTTTTCATCTTCAGCCCCGACCGACGCTGACTCAAGTGACATCACTCGAGGACATTTATCAGACTGCACACAGCTCCCTCTGAGACACTTAAGGCTTTATACTGCTTTAAAACAACACCTGGAAACACCTGGAGTGGAGTTCCCCTTTAATGTAACATGTTACTAATAAACACAATAATGTGATCTCTGTTCTCTGTAACAGGTAGGAATTAATATTACCAACAGTAACCCTACTTCATAACATTTTGGGAGCTAAGCTTGTTAGCTGTCCTATCAGAAGTTTGCTAGATGAGACTGATGAAACAGTCCGCTAAAATCACTTTTATATACTTCTAATTTATTTTGACAATTATGTTTTCATTGGAAATGTAACTTCTGCCAGGATTATGTTCCCTGGAAATGTTTTTTGTGTGTGTGTTTTTTAGGCAACAAAAGCACTTTTGTTAAGGTTGGGGAAAGATTGCGGTTTGGGTTGAAATGAATGAAGTAAACACATTCTGCGTTTCTCCAACCTCAACCATGTTCTGTGAGTTTCTAAACTTGACCGTAAAAAAAGTTTAATGATGCTGCAGTTGCTAAGAGAGGATACTGAAGGAAAAACAGATGAAACATGTCAGTAAACTATATGCAGATACGCTCAGTATCAGCGTTTCTTTATTATGTTGTTATATTTAACCAGGATAATCTAGCCAGTAACAAACCTGCTCTCCAGCAAGTGTTAAAAACAATAGACACAAAACATTTAAAAACACATCAAATGACACTTGATGTCCAGTCGTGTTGTTTAGTTTCCTGTAGGTCTTTCTTTCCAGGTTGCACCATAAAATCTGGAGGCCCTGAACGCATCACACATTCCCAGTGGGAATACTCATACTCAAAAGAAACACACCTGTGATACTGTACATGATTTTGAAAGAGTGTGACTGTATCTAAACTGTATGAAAAATGTGTATCTGTATCTGTTTGTTGTCTGTTGAAAACCACACACATCTCCAGCTCCTGCATGGTTAATCAGGAACCGTCCATTTATTATTCATATACTCATCAGACACCACAGACATGGTGGTCAGTGAACACGACGCCGTCTCCAGGTGGCCTCCCTAACACAGAGAAACTCACAGACAGGCAGGTTGACCATGCAGACAGGCAAACCTACATTTCATTGATGTTAAATTCTTCGAAAACCGCCGGAAATCTGTGCACTTTGATCGCCAAACTGTTTTAGTGGAAGCAAGACTTCTGGTGTTTGCATCTCGCATTCAGAATTAAAGCAAGGAATTACTGTATAAATTCAGTATAGATCCAGCTGTGGTCACACACAACCCTGCCCCCTAAAAATCATGTTTATATGCGACTAAATGGTTTTACCAGATACAAACCTGGATTGGATTCACCTGCACAGAAGCACAGAAGGTGGGCGTACGAAGGTTTGGGAATTTTCCATACAGCTTTTCTAATGCAATACTTCAAAATGCGCATAAAAATACATCTCAGTAATTATTGGGAAACAGGGTTCAGTGAAGAGGGAGGGAAGCAGCCTTTCACAAGGTAAAATAGTGAGACAGTAAAGGATGGAAGAAGAGACACACCTGCTGCAGAACGAATGGAGGAAATGAAGGTAAAGACGCAGAGGAGTGTGACAGCAGAAAAAGAGAGACAAGACGATTCAGTGGAGGTAATTCTGCTTAATCTTCCTCACCGACTGCTGAGGGAAACAAACTGCTGAAGAGCTTAGAAAGCAAAGAAAGTGTGGAGAAAAGAATAACTGAAAACAGCTGAGGACCGAGATCAAAGAGGAAGCAGAAAGGTCCAGACTTAGAGAGATATAAAGGGAGAGAGAGGGAGACAGAGAGGGCAGGAGAGGTGACTGAAGAAGAGGAGGGGTGAGGATGAAGAAGGATGGACGGAGAGAGGAAGATGGAGAGAAAGGGAGAGGAAGGTTTACTGTTCAGTCTTAAAGCTCTCGCAGCTTCCTCCTCTCTTCTTTCACTTTGTTCACTAGAAATAAGGAATAAAGTGTTTCATGTTTAACTTTGTCATTAAAGATCAACATCGTGCAGCGTTTAGCAGCTAACTGTGGAGGAGTGTGACTGAGTACATTTACTCAAGTACTGTACTCAAGTACACATTTGAGCTACTTGTACTTTACTTGAGTATTTCCATTTTCTGCAGCTTTCTGCTTCTACTGCACCACATCTCAGAGGGAAATTTACTTTTTACTGCGCTACATTTATCTGACAGCTCCTCCTCCTTCAGCTGGATGGAAAAAGCATCGTCACAAAGCTGAACACAGGGCTGTTTATTCTGAGCTCATGAAAAGCTAATCTTTTTAGAGATACGTGGTTCTCACAGGACAGCGACGCTACAAACACATGATGATCTTATAGACCATGATGCATTGCTGCAGATGAAACTAGCCAACAGGATATAAAGGAGTTCAAATGAAACATCTACAGCAGCAAAATGACACACACATTAATGCAGCAGGAACATTAATCCAGAAACAGCAACACTTTTACTGCTGATACTTTAACTACATTTAGCTGATAATACCTTTACTTAAGTAGTAGTCTTCAGTCTGGTATTAGTACTTGTACTTAAGTAAAGGATCTGAGTACTTCTTCCAGCACTTGTTGCTAAAACAGTTATATTTCTCAGGAATTGCTGAAGACCAAAACAGAGCCAGAAGGTTTAGCAGTTTGGACTTCATCAGGTGGTCGGGCTGTCGGCTTTTCAAAAAGTCAAGTTGGAACGAATTTGAACATTTTTAACATCCACAATAACACATCGCAAATCACAGACGTAACAGGAGGTTTCCACCAGCTGTGAACTGAAATATGCTGCACAAGAGCGCACAGAGGATCCCATATATTTGCGGGTCGTCTTTGAGAGATGCAGGTCTCTGTTATACCATCTGTCGGGTCTCCTTCATGAAGGTTTGAAACTCCTGAATGACGCCACGTTTGCTTTTGATAAATTCACTCGGTCCCCAAACAGGTTTCCCATGGCAGCCAGGACAGCTGTCTCCTCTTCCTCCTGTGTGTGTGTGTGTGTGTGTGTGTGTGTGTGTGTGTGTGTGTGTGTGCAGCCACTGTCGGAGTCTCTCCTGTGGAAAGCCTTCACCGACTTGTTTTCTCTCTTCAGATGAAAAGATGGACTGAGAGTGAGATTCAGATTCATTTAACCCTTTGCTACAAACTATTTGGCTTTTAAAAACTGCTGATATAGAACTTCATATTTGTGATCATTTGAAATGTCAGTAATTTAGTCATCCTAGCAAATACGTACGTATGTAACGTACAGGCAGAGGCTGAATGTTTAACAAGAAATCAAATCTAGTCAAATACATGAGTGGCCACTTCATTTATTGTCAAAAATGTATGACCAAATACCTGCAGAACTACATTCCCATCAGCCTCAGCTGTATTTTAGCATGTTAGCATGCTAACACACTAAACTAAGGTGGTGAACATGGTAAATATTATAACTGCTTAACATCAGTATGTTAGCATCGTCATTGTGAGCATGTTAGCATGTTGAGGTTAGCTGCTAACGTGGCTGTAGATGCTTCCTTGTTTAATGAGATCTTCCTAGAATTTTGTAACTTTGGGAATTCGGAGATGCACAAAGTACTTCTTTCTGTTCTCTACAGTGAAATTGGCACAAGTCAAGACTTCTTTCTTCTATCATTGCTGATGTCATTGAACACTTATAGTAAACGACTGGGGAAAAAAGCTTAATTTAGTTGAATTTTGGCCACAAAACCTGGCTCTGCTGAGGCTCACACAGCTGCACTCTCCAATGAAAATAATGTCCTGCACAGAACAGGTTCTGTGGCTCACCTCTCTGACCCCCCCTCTCGTGCAGCCAGCAGGTATGAGTCAGCCGGCCACATGTGGAAGCCCCTCACTGATAGCAACAACAACATCAGCCCCATGCAGCCTGCAGACACTCAGGTCCTCACAGAGCTGAGTGCTGACATGACAGATATACAGAGAGAAAACCATTTTGTCCCTTCAGCATTCAACATAAAAAATACCTTTAGCTTTTACCTTTGGCTCTCGTGTCCAATTCAAACTCTTCAATAATGCTGCGCAAAAACAACTTGGTCTGTTTTCATCAATTTTCAAGCTGGACAGAGTTCTACATCTGAATCTTCTTCTGTGCATTACCAAACAAGCTACGCTGCTCGTGGTCACAATGGAAACTGGCCACACAAATGACTGTTGCTATTGTTCAGTGCTACTGATGATCTTGTGTACTGGAAACTCCATTTCATCTCACGATGTAAAACAACTCAGTAACTGTGTGTGAGTGTACTCAGTAACAGTGTGTACTCAGTAACAGTGTGTGAGTGTACTCAGTAACTGTGTGTACTCAGTAACAGTGTGTGAGTGTACTCAGTAAC
>VMKM01003636.1:0-32055 GCA_008360985.2 Macquaria ambigua | reverse complement strand
TGCCCCCCCCCCCCCCCCCCCCACCACCACCACCACCTCCCACCACACACACTCTTTCTCTTTTCCTTGGTCTGTCCCATGGAGAATAAGCCTGACTCTTCCCTATCCACACTTGCCAATTAGAGACACAGTAGTTGTCAATCAACAGCTGAGGAGGAGAGAACAAGAGAGAAGGAGAGTCATTGGGAAGAGGGGAGGTGGAGGGGAGACTGGAGGGGTGTGTGTGTGTGGGGGGGGGCATCAGCACCACAGACAGCTCCCCCTGGAAAACTCAGGCTAGTTCACAAACATGACTTGACTGTCTCTCTCTTTCTCTTTTCTCACTTCATTTCACTTTCCCCCCCCTTAACCATTCCTCTCTAATCATTGTGATCCCTCCATCATCTTTCCCCGCCCTTGCCCCGTGTTTACCCTTTTACCCCTCTCTTCCCTACTCTCTCGCCCTCAGATCAGCTTGTTTATCCGTTCAGACCCATGCATAAACCATGCAAACATCCTTCCCTTCTCTGTAGCCCTTCGTCAATCAAAGCTGCACACCATGAGACCCGACACTCCCGGAAAGTTCCCATTTGCCACTGACAACCCTCTCGCCTCACTCACACCTGTGATAGTCTACATCCCAACCCGCTGTCATTGCAAGGGAAGTGCCAAAACTAGCTGGAGCCATCACGTCGAGAAGATCTTGACACTCGTCTCCCTCATTACCTATACTCCTCTAGTTCTCTCTCCTCACCTCTCTCTCCTCGCCTCTTGCCTCTTCCTCCATCCCAACTGTCCATGTCTGGGCTGCTGATGATGACAACTCAAGTGGACGTGTCTTCTGTTCTCACCAAGAGCTGTGAAGAGATGTATGTAGGTGTCAGAGATCTGGTGTAAAAATACACCCTGCCGCTGCCCTCTCCACTACACAGGACTGGTCTGTGTCTGCTCGGTGTCACTGGAATGTCTCCGTCTAATTTGAAGACACGCTTCGGTGTAGTTTTAGCTGTGTGGGGGGGGGCTAAGCTAGGAGAAAAAGACTCTCATACAATGGGGTGTGCCTGCAGAAGCAGTTTTTAATGTATGGACCAGGCCTTTTTTTGTCTCCTCAGTTTTACATTCATGCAAACTGACCACACATTTACAACTATACTTTTATTCTTAGCCATATAGACTGGATAAGAACTTTATTTCATGGCGGAAGACATCTGGTTTGCATTTATAAGAAAATCAATTTCCTGAATTGACTTGATTGAAAGTGGACTGGCTCCAGCTGGAGGGCCTAATGAAAGGCAATCGGTCTGTGTTTCATATTTGTGTCTGACGCGACAGACTTATCAATCCTTTAATGTACCTGGTGTTTCAGATAGGATGCAGAATCACAAGCGGCTGTGCCAGAGGCAAAGACAAGACAGGCTTGAGATGGAGACAGAGACTGAGCGGACGCTGGGCTGCTGCTTGCACATTACTGCTTAATTGCTTGGAACTAAAAGCGCTGTTATGAGGATGTTTATGCTTATGCCTGCAACAGCAAATCGTTCCAGTCATTTTGGCTACACTGTGGAGTCACTACAGTCACTACCCAGACAAAAAAATAAATAAATAAATGACCCTGTGATGGCTACTGCAACAAATTCAGCCTAGAGTGCAGAATAAGAAAATACCCTCTCTGCCTTTTGGCCAAACTTTCAGTGACAAACTTAACAGAGACACTTTGGTTTTCTTAATCTTGCTGGGCCTAAATGCATATAGGCTCCAGTTGGCCTACTAGCCCAGATAACCAGACAACCACACACCACTGTACAATTGCAGATAGCCAGCACCTGTCTTCTACGTGACAGGCTTGGGTATTAAGCTTTCTTTGTTTGTAAATACATCCGCTTCAACTGACAAGGAGAACCCAGTTCAGAGTGGCAAGCGTGGATTGAATCTTTAACCCTTTGCAGGGAGTGTGAAAGAGATTTTAACCGTCTTGCATCCAACAGGCTACAAAGGAGGAAGACGCGCTGACATGCTGTTGGTTAAATATTAAGCTGCGTGCAATTCTCGTCAAGTCATTTGATAGGAACTTGGGAGTGATGCTGATGGGACCAACCTGTTCAGTTATCAAATCACAAAGCGTGCCAACGAGACATTGATCGGGCGTCAATCCCGTGCCATGCAGTGTTACAACCCGACTCCCAAAGCTTAAATCTACAAGTCTTGTTTTCTTCACTTTAGGGATTATGCACAAATATCTCTAAATATCAGGACAGTGTAAAGTGATGGGACCCCGTGCAACGCCGCGCTGTGAACTGTGTCCAATACGCTTTTCATGGCAAATAACAGCGAAAAATATTCAACTTACCGCTATGTCCACCCTTTATGTCAGCTCCCCTGGAAAAGCCGCTCCATATGCCATACATTGTATCCATGCTGAAGTGTGAGAATAGGCTATACTGTGCAGGGAAACGCCCCCCCTCCCCTCCCTGCTATTCCTTTCTCTCCTGTGCGCTTCTCCTCCTGCTTGTTGAGGGGAATCACATAACCACTCCTTGTTTTTTCCATTCTCTCCGAGGGAGGGATGGAGCCTATGCAGCAGCATCCCATGCAACTCAGCTGCAACCTCTCACCTCTCCTCTCTCCTCTCCTCCTCCTCTGCTCCTCCTCTCTGACGCCGAAGAGCATGCCCTACAGTGCAGCGGTTCCCAAGCTGGGGTCCGGGGACCTCAGCGGGTCCATGATGGAGCCCCGGTAGGCTCTAGTCAAATAAAAAGGTGTTAGAGTGAGTGATTGTTAATTTGCCTCATTGATACCACGTTACAAATAGTACGCTTATTTTATTTTATTTTTTATTTTTTTTTATTTTTTTTAAACTATAGACTACTCAAGCTTTCAGGACAAAATCTTTAGGATATGTGATTTGTTTATTCTGTCTGTTTTAGATGTTTTGTGACTTAAAGTGTGTTTGTGTTCCTCACTGGAGAGTAAATTGGACCTGTTCCATGATGGCTTTTATATCCTTAGGATGACATCATAATATAAAATGTTAAAATATGCTGGTTCATGTTGCATTAAAGTGCCTCCATGGGGTCTTGTGACTCCTACAGTCTCTCTATTATATTCTTAATAAAGACCTGTAAAATGCAATGCAGTCCTGCGCAATAGCCATGCAATAAATAACCCAAGCCTGCTACCTTTTTGAGGCTGATAATGTTATAAAATATTGCTTCAACTCCATGGTCACAGTTTGTAGTGCTGTTGAGTTGTGCTGTTTACACCATAAGGGTCAGTTAGATGCTTTTGGACAACATAGCAAAAAACATTCACAATGTAAAGCAATACAATATAGTATATAGTGGCGACATTGTATCTATTATTTTGTCCAAGAGGTGGACAGTAAGAATACAATATAATAGACTCACAATAGGGGTTGTAATATGACGCTTCCCAAAACAACAACACACACTATATAAGCAACAGCTGTCTGACACAACTTTAAGGATTTATTGCTGGGCTGCTGCATTGTGACACATTTTGCATTACTTTTATTTACTATTAATTTTTATTCATTTTTAAATCTCTCTTTTATTTCTATTTTTTAAAATCCTTTCTGCCTTTTCCCCCCATCTTTAGTGAGGTACATTGTATTGCATCTTTTTGTATGAAATGTGCTATAGAAATTAAGTTATTATTGTTATTATTATTTTACAGTTAATCATGTTGTTGTTCACCCTTGTATAGATTTTTTCCCTGTGTAATATTTGTATATTAATATGCATATAAAATAAATATTAACACAGTGAGGTGTATCAGATGCAGAAATAGAGGAACATCATGTTAGACAAAGCCACCGCTCTGTCAGTCATTAGCACCGAAATCATAATAGACTGAAATGCATGTCCTGAATGGTGTTCCCTGCAGGGTCTTAACAGAGGTTGCTACATGGCCTGTGGTGAGTGTGTGTGTGTGTGTGTGTGTGTGTGTGTGTGTGTGTGTGTGTGTGTGTGTGTGTGTGTTCTTACTCCTAATCCAGTCTACTGGGACCTCTGTATCCGGTTGATGGGATGCTGGATGGGATTAGTGGTAAGGCCCTTTAAAATCCTCTCCTCATCTGGTGGCCTGTAAAGGAGACCCAAAACATGTGTGTGTGTGTGTGTGTGTGTGTGTGTGCGTGCTGGATACTCAGTAATGATCCACACAAGCTCCACACAAGAGCTAAATTGGCTTTTGTCTTTGCTATAACTTATCTTTAATACTCCTCCATTTCATCAGCTTCTTCCTCTCGTTGCTCTCTGTATTTTGGCCAGAGACGGAGCAGCAGACAGACAGCAAACATGCAGGTTTGATGTTTGAGAGCCCACAAGGCTGGTGCTGTAAGGCGCTGGAGCCTTCAAGGCCATAAAAAAACGATAGCATTTTCTCAAATAAGCAGCCATGGAGTCTTTCTCTGTCTCTCTCACACACATACACACACACACATACATGCACATACACACACTCACACACAGTGTTAATGGCTTCATAATTGTCAGAGGCAGACCATTGAGCATAATCAGGAGACTGCAGCAAGGCGAAGGCCAATATTTGTAATTTACTATGACAGATAGTACATTTTTATTACCCAGGGGCTGCTGGTTTGTTTTGGGATGCGATAAACCACACTCATCCACATACTTTTTATCTCTCTCACTTACACTCACACTTTTCTCTGCTTCTCTCTCTTTCTCTCTCTCACACACACACACACACACACACACACACACACACACACACAAACACACACAGTGGATCAGCCCCAGACAGTGTGTGACCTCGGGGTCAGGAGCATTACGCCAAACAGACAGACACTGAGTCAGGGAGCAAAGTTTAGCTCATCACAGGAAATCACAGGTACACACACTCAAGTAAACCCCACACACATACGCACACACACAATCACTCATATATCACCCTATAATATATAAATGAAATGTCTCAGAACAGTTTGGTTAGGGGGTGAGATCATGGAGGGTTTTTTTTTTGCCATCCTGAAAGCGTAATGCTTACTCCAACAAGTTAACATTGCACTCTTATAACATTATCAGACTCACAATACACACTTTTTAAAAAGGATCAAAATCGGTGCAGCAGAACCAGAGATATTGTTCATTTTCTTCCATTTTTCTTCCTTGTCAAAACCTGGCGCCTACATTACCCACAATGCAACGGACCGCAGACAGCTGGGTCAGAGATTCTGGTGTGTTATGCTAGTAGCACAGGTACAGAGGTCTGGTAAGCTCCACACCCCCGGATTTGCATTTTCAAACTTGAAGTCTTCAGCAGCAGCCGACTTTTCTAGTTTCTAGCCGACTAGTTCCCCTTTAATTTGTTCTTTCACTGTTTTTTTTTTCTGGAAAGATAAGTATGTTCTGGCATACATCTTTATGTCATGCCCATTGTAACTGATGTTAATGTGGTGGCGACCAAAGCAAATACAAATCACTTCTGTCTCAGACTGATGGCTTTGAATGTTTAAGGTATCAAATAACTATAACAAAAACATTAAATTACGATAAGTGGGAGCAGCATTTAAAATTAAAAGCTCATTTGTACAAAATGCTCATATTTAGGCAAACATTGCATGAATCACCAAAATGGGTTTCTCATTCATCGCTGACGGAGTAAACCCCGCCTGATCACTGCAGTGACATGACATTTTCTAAAATATCTTGTTTTCCCAGTGTGTGGCTTTGAGAGAGAATTACTCACGTCCAAAACATTGATTCAACAGTCACACGCCATTAGAATAACACACGTAAATTATTAAATTGAGTGGTTTTGCACTCTGAGGCAGAACTTTAAAATGTCAGTGATTCATACTCTAATTGGAGTGGAAGGATGCTTGCGCTGCTCAGTAGTCAGTTTGTAGGATTGGGAACGGGAAAGCTGGCAATCAGGATGGAGAAACTGTGTGTGTGTGTGTGTGTGTGTGTGTGTGTGTGTCAGTGTTAACAAGAGAGACAAATAGGACACACAAATAGGAACAGAGAGAGAGAGGGAGAGAAGCAGGTGCATCACTAATGGCTTTTTAAAAAGGTTACAGCGTAGAGCTCTTCTTTTCTAATGGGGCTCCGGCTGTGCTTGAGAAGCAATTTCCGGAAAAGATAATGTTGTCAAGAGAGTGCAGAGAGTTCTCTGTTTGTGTGTGTGTGTGTGTGTGTGTGTGTATGTGTGTGTGAGAGAGAGAGAGTGTGTTTGTGTGTGTGCCTTTTCGTTAACAAGACTGACAAACACAAACTCAAAGGAACACAAAGAAGAGGCGGGGAGAGATTGGGGCAATTGAGGGAGAAAGATAGAGAGAGAGAGAGAGAGAGAGAGAGAGAGAGAGAGAGAGAGAGAGAAACTGCCTGTGTCTACATTTCGAAGTAATTGTGCCATTACATTACATTTATTAGCTTGATGACTAATGCCTAATGTGGGCCAGCTGAGGTCTAAAGCGAAAAACATTTTAAAACGCTCTTTTCTGTTTTAGCATATTTTTACATTCCTAATGTGCCATTTGATTTCATGAACATTAAAACTAGTGAATTCTAAAAGCCTCTCTCTTGGTTTCTGCTGTCTTCGGGTTAGCATGGTAAACACTGCCACCCTGTGTCCACAGCACCCGACTACAGCTTTTTGAAGCGAGCTGGTCCCTCATCCCCTGCAGGATTTCATGAAGTAAATCCACAATCTCCTGTCATGCTGAAAGTTGCAATACTACATTTTTTACTGAGCTTCCCATCACCCAATTTACTGCAAATGTGCTCCCTTGATAATCAACTGAGTCAGAACTAATTATACATACTAATAATTATACATACTACGTTTTACATTTAAAGAAGCTGGGTAATGGCCACTAAGGGTACTTTCCCATTAGTGTCCCAATTCCTGATTCTAGTGTGTTTACTTTTGAAAAGTGACAAAATTAACTATACTTAAAATGTCATTATACACACTAAATCTGCTTGATTTTTGAGTGTACTATATACAGTTAGTATGTACTGTACAGTAGTATGAAACTGGGACACAACTCCAATGTTGTAGTTCTTCAAAGCCCCAACACAGATCTTCAGCCTGTATGGGTCTTCCAGCGCAGGCAGGTCTTTTTCATGGAAGACTTTTTGACATGTCACAGCAGGAAAAGCACTAATGATGGCTGAATTCCATTTAGCTGCTTCAGTTTCAGGGTCCTGGTATTGTGCATGCTGGCTCACTGTCACACTGTCATGGCTTACTGGGACACTTACATGTTATTAGTAACACCTGTGATTTTCCTACTATGACAAGTCAAAATGTCTGCTGAGAAAAAGGCCTTTTGCTCTTTGTCTGACTGACAGTCAAGATTAATTTAACGCAGTATGTCGATGATTTGAAGTAACAGCATAAAACAAATGGAGCTGGTATACCAGCAAAGGTATATCCTTACTGAAGTGTGCGAGTAATTACAACAAATCAAGTGAAAAATGTAATTCAGGCAGCAATGTGTGGTAATTGCAATTTATTTTGGTAAATAAATACAAAACAGAGACATTTTAACATGAAAATAACATCATTTGGACAGTTATGGTGTTCTCTACCTCTTCAGTTGTTTACAAAAAATTCAGACTGAAAAGTTTTACTGTAGGTAATCTCAGAGCTATAATGAGCACCTTCTGCTATAACAGGCATTGTTAGGACGCCTTGGCAGGGGTCCTTTGAAGGCCTGCAGTTACACACAAGCACAAGTGTGTAATTATAGCAGCTACTTTTGACAGTTTAACTTAAGAAAACAGATTGCCAAATTAACAGTTACGCCGCCATACAATGTGCTCATTATAAACATACACACAAATCCCAATAAGCACACACACACACACACACACGCGCGCGCTTAATAAAACCATAGCAATGTCTTCTTTATATAACCCATTGCGTAATCTCCTACTAGTATAACCTGCCTGCAGTGTCCTATTGAAATGAGCAGAACCAAAGCAAGTTGTGAGCCAAACACACCGGCTGTATGCTGTTAGATTTCACACACTTCCCCACTGCGCTACATTCCTGCTTTAGATCAGGCTACTACTCATGTTCCTACAAGACAACTTCAGGTAGCTTCACCTTGTTCACACAATTTAAACGTAATGATAATGTAGTATATACTGTGTAAAGAAACCTATATACTGTACAAAACTATACAAAACTCAGAGGTCTTACCTCTGTGTTACACACTGGTCTGTGCCATTGGTTTTCTAAAGTCAGTGTGAGGAAAGGATGGTGGACTGGAGCAGGAAAATCTGGAAATAACTGAACATGACAGATGGATAAACAGTAGCATCAACAACAGATGCCACACTACTCTTATAGAACATTCATTTTGGAAAGCAAAGGGAGCAAATACAGTAACATTTAGATGCATGTAATTTAAAGAAAGAAAGAAGAGGCATGGACGTGTTGAAGGGGGAAAGGGAAAGAGAAAGTGAGACTTTTATGTAAACTAACACGTACAAAAAGCTCCACATGGGAATATGCAAGTAAGTCAAATGATAAAACTTTCCAAATATTTCACAGCATGAACGTAGAACCTACAGACATTTATAAACACACACCTGAATAGTAAGTAGATATTTGGAAAGTTGATGGAAATCTAGTTCAGTTCACTTCAGGGATGAATTAACTGATGCCCCAAAACAAATGTGGTATCACAAGCACAGCTCTAGTGTGTATAAATCGCTCTTCTGTCACTTCACACAATAAACAGCAAGAGATCAAACCCATAAACCCCCCAAAACAAATAACATACAACACAGTTTACTGAACACTAAATTGGTTCATCTGTGCTATAATTTACAAAAGTGCTTTCCTCGTTGAGCGTCTCTTTAGTTAGTTTTGAGGACAGAAAAAAAATCTGTACCATAATACTTGACAGTACCTGCATTTTGATTACATAAGGGTCTTTGTTTTTAATCTTGCCTTTTTTTCCCCATTGTATTGTCCTGAGCGTTACAAAATGGTCTTTTGAGGACGATCCACCAGTGACTGGGATTTTCTTCGATCATTAAAAAACCGTCAGCCATGCCGAGTTTTTTGTTTTGATCAAGTGTTTTATCAAGTCATCACCAGCCAACAGTCTTTAGAGTCACTGTTGGGTCTTTGTGGAAAACAGGACATGGAAATAGGACACAGTATTGCTTCAACAGCTCTGGCTTTGGCGAATCTTTCATTGGGTCTTTTACACCTGAAAGAAAAAGGAGGCCATCGTGGAGGACAAACAGGACAGAACAGGACAGAAGGACATGAATCCATCTCCTAATGGTCCTTAGCGGATGACAGGTTTCAGCCATGTGCACATGTTGCTGTTCTGCCTCCTGTGATTGGTGGACCTTCAGACCTGTGTGGATTTGACTCGTCGGAGAGGATGTCGTCCTTCGGGGTGGGCAGGGCAGGGCGGGGGGCACTCAGTGGGCAGGTCTAGACTGCGCTGGTGAGGCAACGCCGTGAGGGGAGGAGCACATCGGGAGGGGCGGGGGACAGGATTGGCTGATGGTCATGTGATCTCAGAATACGGTAGCCCTGGAGCCTAACAGGAGGGAAAAGGACAGAGAGAAGATTAAGAGAGGTAGAGAGCGAGAGAAGTAAAGTATAAAACATTTCAAAACATTTGGGAAGTTAAAACCTGAGCGAATAGAGCAGATAAACTTTACTTGACTGAGACAGAGACAAGAATGCAAAGTGATGATGTCTAGACAAGAGATAGGGTGCACCCAACACAGATATCAGACAAAAAGAAGCATCTGGGAAACATCCAGGTACAATGAAACAACCAAGGTTATCAGTGAGGACAAATAAAGAGTAAAAGATAGCCTCATACACATTTAAACACAAGACTAAGAGTCTACAGCCATGCTAGTGTCTCTGTGAGGCTGCACAGTGGTGCTTTTCGCTAAATGCTAACATCAGCATGCAGATGTTAAGCAGGTATGTTTAACATGTTCACCATCTTAGTTTAGCATGTGAGCATGCTAACATTTGCTAATTATCACTAAACACAAAGTGCAGCTGAGGCTGATGGGAATGTCATTAGTTTTGCAGGTATTATTATATTTATTTCATAAACCAAAGTATTGGACAAATTGAAATTCTGACCTGATGATGGCGCTACAGACTAAAAGGTCTAGGATCACCATAGTAACTACAATTCATCCTGAGGGGAACATGAATGTCTACAAAATTTTATGGCAATCCACCCAAAAGTTGTTGAGATATTTCACTCATAGCCACAAATGTCAACCTCATGGTGGCGCTAGAGGAAAAGTCAAGTGATTACGATTCATCCTCTGTGGACCATGAATGTCCAATAGTTGGTGAGATATTTAATTTTGGACCAAAGTGCCGAACGATCAACTTTGCCATTGCCATTCCTAGAGCCATGCCACTAGCATGGCCAATAAGTATTTGCCTCACCAAAAGACACCTTCCAGTCAAAAACAAATACATCATGGACACTTCTGCAGTATATTGATTATCTCAACTATTTTATTTATGTTCTGCCAGAATGATTTTCCCCATCCCTTACCTGGAAGCCACTTAACTTTTCGAGTGGACTCTCCACACGGGGCAGGCTGAGGAGAGGCAGCCCCATGGGGGGCTCTGGACGCTGTTGAGGTGGAGGAGTCGGCACTGCAATCTGGGTTTGCTGGAAATTGTTGATCACACATGACACCTGATGGAGAGCAGAGAAAAGTGGTAAAATATAAAAGGAGGGGAGAGATTTGCTCCACTGCAGTACAGAGATGGATGACTTTCTGGTGCGCGAAATGCTCCAAGTGTCCATGGGAACAGACACTGACGAGGACACTTACAGTATGAGAGGGAGAGACAGAGATAAAAGAAAGAGAGAGAAAAAATGAAATACGGGAGGAGGCATTGAAAGAAAGCTACAGTCTTAGGGATGAACCACACTGTGCACGTTGATCTTTAATTTTTACACTGACCCTAGAAGTTTTACCAGAATATTGATTTAGGCCAAGAGGTCTGACCAACACCAAATGACACTATTTGAATCTGCCATGGTAAAGATTCAGATCAGTCCACTCACAGGTGTGCACTGCATTCTTCCCTGATATAACCCCCCCCTTCTCCCTTCATCATACTATCCTCCCGTACAAAGGCAAAACACAGTAACTAGCCACGTATTTGGTCAAAGATGGTATCATTTCCATGAAAACAGCATGTAAAATTAGCAGTAACTACAAAAAGGAGCTAAAAACCAAACTGCAGTAACTGCGCCTTGGTTTGGAAATCTGTGAGCTCTGGAAGCCGCTGTTGTATTTTCCGCACTCTCTGTCGCAGAGCTAAAGCAAAGAAAGCTAGGCTATATCAAATTAAAGCTAGCTGGTGAGAGCATGACTAGACTATTTCCCCAGCTGTTATCTGTAATTGAAAAAATATCCATTTTAATTAACATCATCAGTTAGTAATTCCACATAACTAAATGAGGCAGTAGCTGAATTCAATCATAATGGAGAGAAAAACACAGCTAGCTAAACTCCTGCTAGCTAAAGGTAACTACCTTACAGAGAAACTAACTGATATCTCACCTTTTGACTAAATTTATGCGATTCAGTGTGGTTAAGCTACCTTTACATCACATATTTAAATGTATTACATTGTAAATTAAGGTATTATATGGACTTCAATATAAAAAAAATAACAGTAGACAGACAGGCAGACACCTAGCAAAACAACTACTACTTCCTACTTAATCCTTATGAAGTGTAAATACTCAAAATAGTTTAGTTTCTATGGTAAAAGAACACATTTTGTTTGTAGATACTGTGTTTCCCCCTCACTTTCCATGGAAATGATAAAAAGGTGCAGTATTTTAGGTATTATGTAGCTTATCCTATGGCATTGACTTGGGGTAAAATAATCAGCCTAAAATGGTGTACAATGACATTACAACCTTACTATCAGTTACTGTTTGTAAGCCAGCCTTTCAACCATGTTTCGTCTTCTGTAGTTACTGTATCATTTCCTCTAGTCTTTTCCTCCTGTCTTTCTACCCGTTTTCCATCCATCTACCATTATCTCCTTCTCGTCCATCCTTTTTTGATCCCTGAAATGCCATCCATCTCTTCTTCCACCCTGCTTTCCCTGCCCATATCTCCCTCCTCTCCTTCTCACCAGGAAGGCAGCGATGGCCCCTCCGGTGACAAACCCAGCCAGGACATCGTTCCAGTGGTTTCTGTGTTCAGTCACCCTCATCACCCCCACCAGCACGGCCAGAGACAGCAGCACGAGGCACAGGGTGGGCTTGGTCAGACGGGTCCCTTTGGTCCGGAACACCAGGGTCACGTACATCTGGATGACAGAAATATATTTGAAATAAAAAATGTCATGTTATTTGTTCATGGTGAGCTGAACCAGGTGTTGAATCGGCAGGTCTTAAGCCAGCTGAGATAATTCAAACAGTGCTACAGCTTGAATAGCTTAATAGGCTGAACAGCTTGAATAAGCCACAAGAGGCCGCACTCTGCAGTGATTTTAGAGCAGCTGAAGGGTTTGATGAGGTACAAAAAGAAAGCACCATGAAAACACTGCCATGACTGGTTTAATGCTTCTATAAAATGACAGGAACATGGCACTGTAATTAAAAAGAGAACAAACGCTCCATTAAAGGGTTTTTGAGCATTACTTAAATCATAACTAAATGTTTCTACTAATGTAATACTTTATTATTTTAGAGGCCCATACATGCACACATGTTTTACCCTAGGAAAGGAGGTCATTTGTGTTAAGATCAGGTGATGACTATCACAGAAAGAAATTTCATTTTAAAAGTCAGTGTGCATGTACTATGTTAAAGCAGATGTGTATTTCAGTATGTGGAGTTCTCTGGAATGATTAAAAATGTTCAACTATTATTCAATTTAAGAAATGTACAGAGATCAAATAATGACGACAATGTGAACATTAATAATATTAATGAATAACGTTTGTGAAGTAGTTATTTCACTTTTACTTTACTAAAATTTTAACAAAGCAAAAGCATGTCGAGTGGTCAAACATGGATGTCAAACATCATCACGCACAACATCATCATATCCCACAATTACCCTGGTGTGTCTCTTTCACCCATTGCCCCCATAAAATTCCCTACCACTGTGTAGATGGCTGAATAAAAGCTGAGCGCTGCGTCTTTGGAGGGGAAGGATTTGCGTGCGGACGCCACCAGGTATGGGTTTCCTGTGCAGGCTCGACGCTCTGTGATGTACTGCAGTGGAGACTGGCAGCCCAGAGCTGTGTAGTTGGGCTTGCAGGCAGACAGGAAATGAGGCGTCTGGTTTCCTGTCACCACTTGACCTGCATTGGCAAAGATGGTGGTGGTGAAGAGGCCGAAGGAGTAGACACCTGTGTGAAAAAGAGGGACAAAGTGAGGGAGAGGGAGGAGGTGCGTATGTAAACTCAAAATAAGTGAATCAATGAGACTGGTAAGAGTCAGAAACAAGCACTTAAATGGGAATTAAATGGTTACGCTGACTGCTATCTGTGTGGGAGTGAAAGGCCAGATGGACATAGCCTTTGCTGTTACGCTTCATATCTGCCGACCATCACTTTAAAAGATTCATAACTTGGATAAATACAGGCTACAGAGATGATGAAAAAAATCACAGAACGTCAACAGAACAGGACATGAAGAGACCGGCAAGCGAAATGAGTCCACAGGAGACCTAAGCTAAGTATAAGGGCTCTTTTTGGCCTTATGACAGAGGAGTACTGGTGTAAGTCTTAATGAGCCTTGGTCCCAGAGTGCAGAGGCTCTATTTAGTCAAAGCTAAGGACCCTCTGATCTTTAGGACTATAACTGACCCAGAAAACGTACGATCCTACGGAGGAGCGGGTTGAAATAACAGCAGTCAGCGGTCACTATGGTCTTCTCCTGAGCGCCCTCTGTCTTCACAAAGAAGCTGGTCACTTCCCCGATCAGAATCTGGGACAGAAAGAGAGACAGAGAGAAACCACAAACATTTTTTGTCAAACAGAAAGCGAAAACTGTGTGGTTAAGGATTGATCAGCTTCACTGAATATTCTGTCAGTTAAATATGGTGCGCAGCAAAATTATTCATGAGCGTTCCTCCCTCAGCCTTGCAACGATTACATTTTTCCTTGGCCAGCCTGCTTTATTTTTCCCTCACCATTTGGCTGATTTTATGCTGCTTTAGTAAATCCCAACATTAACACCTCCCATTCACTCTCATCAGTGGGCGTTTGTCAACCTCAATGTCTCATAGACCTTCTATCTCTCTCTTTCTGCTTTTTTTTTTGTACTGATTTGCTTCATCAACCCATGACTATACTTAATAACGTCATGCAGGTTAATAACCTCAAAAGTGAGGACTGGGTTTGCCAGATAACATCAATCAAACACATCTTACACTATTTTCATAAAATATTTTAAATGTATTAGCTAATGTTTTACCCCACCCTGATCACACCTCAATAAAACCTCCATTATATTTTTATATATATATATCATATCCTTAACACATTTTGAACACCCATTTTATAGAGCACACACCTCTGGCAGCCACGTGAGAGGCAGTTTTAAGAATCTAAAAACCAAGTCAAATCAGCAGGACAATGATCTCTTTTGACAGGGGAAAAAGATTGACTAAACAACATGTAACACATTCCTGGACGCTATTACACCCTGCATACTGAACCTGTTTGATCAGGGGACCCCTGCTGACAGAAGAATGGATAGATGTAGGTTACATGCTCATACAATATGCATGGCCCCGAGCCAGGAGCGTAGGACGATGCTAATGCGCCAAAGCTCACTGCGCTCGGTGTGACAGACGAAGGATGAGGTTTACACTAGCACTGATGTTATGGACAAGAACCGCCAATGGAGAGAGTTGTGGGGCCTATGTGTCAACATATATTATGCCTCTGGAGTATGATGTGACCTGAGCGCTGCAAAGATATGCAGCCCTGAGGCCATGTGTGCTGGGGAAAGAGGGTGCTGAGTTCCTTAAGACGTCATTTTAAGATATGATGGCTGTGTGGTTGTTTCTGCAGTGCCCTGCTCACCTTCAAGCTTCTGCATTAAAGTCACAGTAACACTTAGAAAGTTCTTACACTCCAGAAAATCTTATAAACAAGTGCATTGGCTCGTTAACTGACATTCACAGTGAAAACCTCACCTGCTAAGTTACTGTCAGCAACCATATATTGATGGCATACTCCAAACTAAACTGAGTTTGTTGGGTTGTCAAAGGCTGTCAAACTGACTCCAAAAATTGTGCTATTATACTTGACATCCATGCTAGATGGAGGAGCAGCAAGTTGAGGGGACATGGTGGAAAAACTGCAGCCCAGGACAAACGTGGAAGAAGCAACCAATCACATGACATTGTTCACCATTTGAAGGGGGTGGTGCATTGGTAGACGATAACAAAGACTGTGCAAAGCTTTCAACAGGCCAACCTGCACAAACTGCAGAGAGAGCAGCCTAAGGCAGGCCATAGTTGTTGCTGCAACCTTTCCATTGTGGCGACTGTATGAACAAACCAAATTTGATTCTGTTAGGAGCATACAGCATGGTAGTGTGCTTTATAAGTAAAGAAAGAGAGACAATGGGTAACATTTTAACCTGTTTAAACAACTGTCAAGACGTTGTTGAGCAAGTCTCCTAAAAGATCAGCTATTACTGGGCAGCTCTGAGGTGAGGTTGTGTGTAACAGAATAAAAATGAAACAGGGTAACACTGCTAAAGCTCAGCAAACCATCCAAAGAAAGATAACCTATAGAGAAAGAAAGATTTTAATGTTTGAAGTGTTACTGTTCTCAAGTTCTTCAGAAAATGTCATGTACGATAGGAATCATCTTATCTTGGGCCTGCTAGAATATTCTCCCCACCAAGCACACACAAGTTTGACTACGCTTTATTAATTTCTGCAGGGAGGTTTGTGTGTAGGGTCAGCCATAAATCATTATCCCTGGAGCTGGTGGAGGTTCGGTACCTTGCTGCAGGCACTTTGGCAGAACTGGTGGGCGCCAAAGATCAGACAGCTGGATTATATGTAGCACATTTTTACCTCCAGCCTGCTTCAAAATCACATCACCTACAGCCCATGATGAAAATGACTCCCATATTCCCACCAATGGTGCAATTGAAAGCCTTAAAAATAACTGCATGAATGGGTATCAGGTTTGGATGTATGTTAATGTTACATGGTAAAAGCAGTGTTCATTATGTTTGATTGTTAGGGTCTGGAATAATATGTTGGCATTGATGATAAACAAAAATCTCTTACACCTTTCATACAACAATGTAATGATAAGACTGGAGCAGCTGACAGTCATTGTACAGCCCCCAAATACACAACAATACAATAGTACATAGATGACCCATCTTACTGTTTGGAACCTGAAAGGCACAGCGTGGTCCTGCACACAGGCTCACTCAACATCACTTTTTCCAGCTTTTTACTGGGTCAGTCTTATTTTTTTTCCAACTTCAATCGGGCAGGGACTCGTGGCGTTCCACCATTAAAGCGTACGCATCACAGATTTCACCCTGCCATGTTGGTTTCAGGGACAGATTTGAGTTCATTCATCCTCTCCTTCAACGTCTCCTGCAGAGAGTGAGGTGACACCTATCAGTCCCACCGTGCAAGCTTCCTGCTACAGAAACAGAGATGCTTACTTAGTATGTGATGGCCTTATATATACTGTACAGCAGTTACTGTGAAAAAATGGTCCTAATTGTCCCAGTAAGTATATGTAAATTTCAGTGGGCTACTCAAACCTATAGTGCCCTTTGATGGCGTTGTCAGCTCTAATAGAAGTATGGTAACAATCTGTTTCATTGAGAAAGCAACATTACAAAGGAAGGTCTTGAAACGCGTGGTCCTCGGATTTTCAGAGAGGGCTGCAGGAATTGATCCCTCAGTTCTTTGAACTGGATTTAGGTGTGGTACAAAATTGAATCAGAGCATCTGTGGGTTGTGCCAGAACATATGCAGTGAGGCTATTATACTCAGGGAATAAGACCACGAAAAGATTCAAACACCGTGACGAAAGTATCATTGCAGTGTTTCTACAACAAAAAACTATGTAGACTCATCTTGGCTCATGTTGAAACTCTGGCATCAGTGTGCTGAATAAACTGTTGCTGTCCTAATGTATTTCTGGGAGATGTTCTTGTGAAGTGAGTGAGTGAGGGGGAGAAGAAGAGGAGTGGAGGAGACAGCAGCCACTGATGATAGTCAGCTAGCAGCCAAAGGGGCAGAAGGCATAAGGGACTTGTAAATGGTGTTGTTGGCAATTAATCACCGTGAAACTGAGATAAAGGAGTAAAGAGGTTGATTGCAACATAATTAAAACTATCAAAGGCTCATTCTAAACTTGCCAAATTGGCTTCAACAGCTGTCAATGCAGCATTGGTAAAGTTTCTTTTTTTTACAACAACCTCAGGGAGTTTGCCACTTTAAGTGGTGTGCATTACAGGCAGGGAGATGCATACAAGAGTTTTACTCTGCAGGGCAGCAGGATGTGTAACCAACACGGCTGCTGCAGCCACAGACCTACTAAACACGCATGTACTAATGGCTGCAGCACATGCGCATCCATACACAATGGCCAAAACATAAATGTAGTGATGTTGAAGACTGGTGCCACTTTTTAAAGTTCATCAACTAAACTAAACAGCTTCGTCCTCTTGTCTATATGGTAAGTCAACACGCTGTTTTCTTTAAGTAACATACAGAGGTAGAAACAATAACACTCGCAGACTAGGGATCTGACAACATTAACTCTTTGGAAAGATGTGGGGCGAGGACCCAATCGCCCCGTCTCTTTACTTTGCTTTTGACTAGATTGCCAGGTTGCACAGTGACAACAACATCTTTTCAAGAACGAGATGACTTTCATACTTTTCACACCATATTTGGATTCAACAGCACGGAGCCCAAGTTCCTTGATGATTCCTTGAAGGCAACATCGAACCAAAGGAATCACATTCAGAGAGACTGAAGGGCATGTAGGAACAGAGAGGGAGAGACGTTAGTGACGTGCATATCTGCACACGTTTGTTAATAATATAAAAAGCTTCTGGTGTTGGCCCTGACTTGTTGAAACATGCATTTGAGGGTTTACATTTGAATTAATGATTCATTTCTGCTGTGACAACAGTGCTGTTCATTGCTTTAGAGCTTGTGTTGTATCGTATAAAGCAACAGCTGCAGATAATAACATTGGACACTGAATGGTCTCGTTACTCCTTCTCTGCCATGTTCTCTCACTGTGATGGTGAATGAAGTTTACATCCCCATTAGGGAAGCAGTTGCCATGTCCACTCCTTTATTATCCGCTCAATTACTTTTTTTTTGCTGCTACTAAGCTGATGTGTTCACATCGACATTCGATGGTGATGGGCTCCCACTGAGTTGTTATATGCTACATTTCTCCCACAGCCATATATTCAAAAGTATCTAGTGTCAATGCTAATCCCTTTTCATACTGATCACACTGAAAGGTAGCTTCCTGCTGCTTCCCCGAGCATCCACTTTAATCACAATAAAAGGTCTGTAATAGAAAGAAATAAAATGCATTGTAGCACTAGGCTTTGAAGTAACCTGGTTCTATCCAGCAGCTTCAAATTCAGACGTCTCTGTACAGTAATCAATATTCATGCAAAGAATACCCAAAAGCTTCAATCTGCTGGTCTTTTACTAAATGCTAGTACAATGTTTGCAGATATTTAACAGATGTTTTCATGGCAGCTCTGTGGTTAATGTGATATCAAAGTAACAGTCAACAGAAAGAATGAAGGCTGGACTGGAAGCTCAAAAGTTTTCTAAGCTAATGTCTTGAATTCATATTGTTCATGCACACCTCTACCTAAGTTTAACAGACAGAGAATAACATCCATTCCTAATAGAAATCTCTGTAATGTGTCACTGGAAAGTGCTCCTGATTTATATGGTGATAATATGTCAATGTTGTGTTTACAGCTTGTTGCACTGCCATTAATGCAGGTTTAATGCTGTGGTTGTGGCCTTTTGCAATATGCATTCTGCAATTTTTTTTAGGTATACATGAACACTTGATTATGTATACAATATCAGCCAACTAGCACTGCTGATGTTGGCTGATATTGTAACCAGGGTGTTCATGCTAACATACAATCAAATAAATATGCTGTAACGGTGTGATTGTGATAAAAAAAAAGAGTTGTGAAAAGGAGCTAATGTGTTGCAATTTCTACCTAAAACATACATTTTAATGCAGTCTATGACAATTTATGACATTGAGACACTGAGTGATCATAGTGAAAACTTGGTTTAAAATGAGACATGACATTAAGATACCATCTCGCTCAAATAAGCAGTGTGGCTCTCTGTATGCATGCTTTCATTTCACAGCTTCATTTCAGCAGAACGTCTGTCAAACCGCAGGAACATGACAAAGCAACTACAGTGAAGCCCATTTGACATTTACAATACCACAACTGCAATCCATAGACGTCATTGTATTTTTGCCGTCATTGTTTTTAAGCAATAACAAATGCACAAGCACAAAGACACACCTACACACACGCAAAACAAAAAGAAGTGAAGTTACACAAATTCAATACCACCTAACTAAATGACACCTGGCAGAGAAACACAAAGCAAAGACAGTTCTGACAAACAAAGGGTCGCATGCACTGTATGTAGTAGAAAGCTAATGAAAAAAAGGTAAGAAGACAATAAATAAATGATATGTGTGTATGTGAGTTTGTGTGTTATGTGTGGGGAAAGGAAGGACAATTACTAAGAGATCAGAGGATAGGACAAAAAAAGAGGAAGATTTGGAGAGACAAGCCACAATGGCGAGAAAGAAGATGAAACGGAACGACACTCAGCAATCCTGAAGTACAGAACGCAACAGAGTTTCCACTGCATTAGTCTTCCTCTAATGGAGGGCAGTGGGGTAATTTGAGAGTATCTGAGGTTTAGTGGATTTGTTGAGATTCAGAGTAGTGCAGATGGGGACTGCCAGTGTGCCAGCATGTAACCCAAAGCAAAATACACCCTCCTATCCATGCTGAGGTGTCTGCTGCCCTTCTTCAGAGGGTCGATCGAAAAGGGCATTTTTGAGCCAACATGCATTTATGGGTCACGAAATATGTAACCAAAAAACGCCACAGCAGCCACTTGTTACCTACTGAATAAATGTAATGTTTTACAAGTTTCCTCTATATACTTCTTTGATATCAGCGTGAAGTCATTAACAGTATGGCTGGCAGTGTGGGGGGTGATTTTTATCCCTCCAGTGCTTCTCTTCCCTCATATCAACCCATTTTAATTGAAATACTGTATCAGTCATATTGCTGGAAACTGGAATTAAATCAGCAAACAACTAACAACAGTGGCAGCAGCCTTCAAGTCTCTCAGAGCATTTAAGAAAATAGTTACAAGCTCAAAATGGGTCATTATCCCATGCAGCTCTGACTGAATTCCCTGATAAAAACACAAAACATATGAGTCACCAGATTGTGAACTAAAACACTGAAAAGTCAGTGTTGACAGATCCTGGCTGACACGAGGACACTTCACTCTGAGTAAGACTTTACAATTCATTTAAAGCAGATGTTGCTTTTTCGGTTAGGGAAATTAAACAAATGCATCCCGTTTCAAGATGTTTCAGTTTTGATAAGAAAAAGAGAATATAAAAGACAAAGTGCTGTGATAGTATGGAAGTAGCCGGAGAAACGTGTTTTCCTAACATCGAAGTGCACGAGGCAGGTATGTGAGACCTGCCAATGGGTTCAACTTTCAAACTGTAATTTTTCTAAACTTGGTGGAAGGTAAAGTTTTATACTCCACTGGAAATCAACTGGAACGAGGTGAAAATCACTTGGCAGCCAATTAGTTTTGAGCAGATGTTGACTGTGTTCTGGAGGCAACTGCTATGTTTTTTAGGCCGCATTTGTTTCATCCTTGGATAGTCAAAAGGGATAAAGAGAGATCTCAACTAGTCAGAGGAGGTGGTATGATGAGGAGACAGGCAGACGTTTGTGTGAAAACACCTGAAGAGAGAGAAGGGGATGCGGCCAGGGAATGAGAAGACGGAGAGATGATGGAGAACAGAAAATAGGGTAGAGGAGAGTAAGACAAAATGGAGGAGCTGATGAAAAGGAGAAAAAAAGGAGAGGGAGATGAAGAATGACTGACACAAACTGTCTTCTCTTGCCTCAGAGAGCAGAGATCACATGGCCTCCTTTTTTGAGAAAGTAGGTGTGTGTGTGTGTGTGTGTGTGTGTGTGTGTGTACTGTAGAAGCTGTTAGTAAGACTTTTTCGTCAAGAGGGTAGCAACTCTGGGGTTTTTCCCACTCTGACAACTATATAGATCAGCTGAAAGGAAGTCTGTGGGAATAGAGGTGGCACAGGGAAGAGCACATGAACATTTTTTTGTGGGAAAGTGACGGCAGAAACTCCGGAGGTTGAGTGGGTCTTAATTGACTTTCTTTGATTTTCTACCTATTGTGACTTGGTGACAGTCGATTATAGGATGTTCTTTTGCTTTTGTGAGCGTGACTCCAAACAGTGTGTGTGTGTGTGCGTGCGCGTGCGTGGGGAAGTGTGCAGTCTTGCTTGACAAAAGATAACAATGAGGATCAAAAAGAGAAAAACATGAAGAAAGAAAAGGATGAAAAGGTGATGATAAAAATGATAGTGAGACAATAGAGCAGTCAACGGGAATCTAATGAAGAGCTCTGACTGTACAGACAGGAACTGTAAACTGGTGGATTTTTTTTTTTTTTTTTTGATGTATCCTAGATGCTCATTCAACCGTCACTTTCAATTTGCAGCTCCTCCACAAAGTAATACACTTCAAAAAAGACATCAAATCCAAGTTCACCACACATACAGGGATGTACTATGTATGAGATCCACACTTTCACTCTGTCTTAGATAATATACACACCATGTATTATGAGTAATGCTAACAGCAATTGGAACAGGAACAAGTGATGCAGCATTAAATGCCGCTTTGACGTCACAACATATAAAAAGCAATTTAAGCTTAAGGGGGAGTGTGGAAATTTACGCTAATGTATCCATGCATTTTTTTACAGATGTGTTTGGGATTTCTTTGTTTGTCATTAACAGCTTGGGGATATTGTGAGGAAACGCTAATTTAGCTACGCATTTACACCATGAACTGAATCACAGCTGGTGCAGTGTTAAATTCCTAATCTATGTTTATAGATATGTATAATGTGCCTTTCAGTGGAAGTCCTTTACGCTTACGCACCATCTAAAAATGATGTAATACTGACTGAAAGCAGCTCTTCGGTAGTTATTGTGAAAAGAAACACAAAAACCTTCATGAGAATTACACCAAGTCTACATAAAGCTTCTGCAAATATCACATGACATTTGTTGACATTGCAAGCCCAGTGCTCTACTTTAAACACACACACATACGCAGGCAGCCTTCTCACACACCAGCGATGGTAACCATGACAATTTAGCTGCTTCAGCTTCATCATCACCCACACTCTCTCCATCTCCATCTCTCCATCTCCTTCTCTCTGTCTCACCCTGCTTTTCTTCTGTGTTTCGTTCATGGCCGGGTAGCTTTCCCAGGTCTTTGTGGAGGAGAAACTAGGCTACCAGAAACATCTCGTTTTTATTCTCTCTCTCTCTCTCTCTCTGTTTATTTCTCTTTTGTTCTTTCCTGACTCAAAAATATATTGCCCTTTCTTGCCTCCTTCTTGTTCGCTCACTCCCTCTCTCACAATTCAAATCCTGTTTGTACTCAGTAAGGCTTTAACCGCGTTTCGAGGTATGACCCCGTTCGTCTTCTCTTCTCCCCGCTTTCCCACTTTCTTTTCTTGTCTCTTTGCATTTTCCTCTTTTTTTCCTCCAGTTTCTCGCTCTCTGTCCTTATCCTGCTTACTCTTCGTCTCTCTCTCCGCCTCCTCATAGTATCTTTTTCTTCCTATAACTTGTGTTTCTTTCAATCTGCCTTCCCTTGAAGAAGAAACAGAGGGATCCTGGATCCGTGTGGGAAGAGACCTTGCAGCTAATCTACCAGAGTTAGAGTGTGACTGTATTGCTGGATTAGGGTTCTCATCTGTGGGTTAGAGCGTGTCTTACAGGCTATCACAGTGGGAGCAGATAGCTGGTCATGCGTATCAACATGGGGCTACATGGCCTGCTGTCTTCATCTCTCAATCCTCTACCCAGTGTGATTGGCAGAGACAGGATAAAGCCGTTATTATCCCTTATTATCCCTGCCCTTCACTGCTCCGTCTCATAAGCACGACTGCTGACGCACTGATCTGTCTGTCTGCCTTTCTTTCTGTCTCTGACTTCCTGTCTGTCTCTCTTCTGGACATACTGTACAAACACACACACACAGAGAGAGAGGAAGAGATAGACATGGATGGTGATGGCCAATAGCAAAACATCAAACCATACCATCACATATAGCCTTTTTGTTAGGATGGCTATTAAATTAACTTACAGTAATAATACACTGATGCCAGCAATCACATTGAGAGTCACATTTCCAAAATACTCTTTTGAGATTTAAAACTTCTCTCATGGTGACCAAAGAACAAGATAAACTTAACACCTGATATAGTTAGTTCAGTATAATTTCCTTTATAATTAATTTCCTGTCATTAACCTCTCCTGCAGTTCCAGACCCTGCCGTTCCCTCATCATCCAGCAGTTGTCCGTAGCTGTTCTTGCTGTTCTCCAGTCACCTGATCTCCACCTGCCTACAGTACACACCTGACCCTGATTCCCCTAATCAGCTCCCAAAGTATTTATACTGGCCACTTTTCCTCTCTTCCCTGCAGATTGTCTTATGTGCTTTTGCCGTAGTGGCCAGCAATCCTGTTTTCTGCTTCCCTGTTATGACTATTTGCCTGCGTAGCCCTTCCGTCTTGTTTGAGTGTCCTGAGTGACCTCATGACGGACACAGTAAATTTCGTTTTAATTCAGCCTGTCTGAGTCATGCCCTTGGGCCAATTGCCTGTTTAATAGAGCTCGTACATGTGGTTTTCAACCCTAATTCCCTGTTTTCATGAGCAAACACTGTTACGTGTGCTTGGTACGACGTCCAAATAAAAATTATATCCGGTCTTACAGATCTACAGGGTGTAAGAAGGACAATTCTAGCAAATTCTAGCTATTCAGATAAAACTTAAATACGTGTATTTTATTTAAAAAGGTTGGGGCCAAAAACAATGTTCTTCCAGGGGTCCCCGAAATATCTACGCTCCTGTTCACAAATAAAGCAAAGACAGCCATAAATTGCAACGGGTGGCAAAGCATGATATAATGTGCTGTACTTTGCCAAGCCAACACGTACAGTAGGTCTTACCAGAATACATTTTCACATCTGTTTTTTGATTCATCATACATACACATGTAAACACTTCCACTGAGTACAAGTAATGTGCTGAAATGCAGTGTCAGTATTGGTCAAAACACATCACATCAGCACCAAAATCCTTTTAGCCCAATTTGTGGCTTCGTCCTCTCTCCTACATCCTTCCTGAAAAGGAAATCATGAAGAGAACTGATCTCCTCACAATCCATAGTGGGGGGACAGAGCGACATCCAAATCTTTTCCCCGGCTCGATGGCTCTCCCCAATCCTCTTCTGTCTGTCATATGTGACTCCATTATTCATGAAAGATTGTCCCGAGGCTTAACACTATGCAAACTTCTGGCCAATTTGCATATGGGCATTGGACTGATGTGTGCGTAAGGAGTCTGTGCTTATGTGTGGGGGTATGTGTGTGTGTGTGTGTGTGTGTGTGTGTGTGTGTGTGTGTACACTCCCCCAGACTGTGTAATGAAATACAAGACCGATGACAATTGCAATCAACTCGAAAAAGTCCAAAGAAAAGGAAGAATGAGTTCTTCTGTTTCACAATCTATGAAGAGGCTTACTTCAGCTTTACTTTACAGTGCATATGTGCAAGCGTGTGATTGTACGTCTGTGTGCGTTGGTGTGTGTGTGTGTGTGTGTGAGCAGATTTCTTTTGGGTTGCTTGTCAAAGATGACAACTCTGATTACAATAACAATAGAAGGTAAATATAGAATAGAGAAAGGCGAAAACTGAGAAAAGGAAAAGACCGGATTTTCTGAACAACATAATTTGCTAAACATTAGCATAACAATAGAGCAGTCAGGGAGCATGATGGGAGCCATCTTAATACAGGAGAACTATGCTGCAGCAGGGCTCACCTACAGCCTCCCACCATTTGAATCACATGTGTCTACCTCAAACACATAAGCAAGGAGCAGAGAAGGAAACCAATTTCTACATCCAAGTGCTCATGACAGAGAGAGAGAGAAAAAAAGTGTTGCTGGCTACAGGTAGCTTTGACATTTTCTGATATTGCTGCTTGTTACCACAGCTGGAAGGGTAGCCTTGTGATTAGAGAGGTGGTGTGTCTTTATAGCAAAATCCACCTTTGGTTACTCTTAGGGCTCAGTGACAACACATTTCTAACAGCTATATTTGATTTAAATAAAGGGTTGTTTTTTTTTATACAGCCCTGCTCTGCAGAATGAGAAGCAATAGGTTTTTCCTTTTTGTATCCATTTTGCCACAAATTAAACTAACCACAACCGATGGTAGCCACTGCAAGACCCGCAACTAGTCACTACGTCACCAAGCTTCCAGTCTATTTCATGAGGATGCACAAATGAAATTAGCTGAATCCATTTGATGTGACCTGGTATTTAGACATCAACTGTATGTTTCAATAATTTATATATAACCATGTTTTTTTCCCCTCGAAATGCCTTTCAGCAACCCTGAGAACGAGCTGTATTGAAACGTGAGTTATATAGGAGAGCACAAAGAGCAAAAGAAACAGTGATGGTACTGAAATAGCAACGCATTCAGTCCCTCAAAACACAGTATCTTTTTGTTCCGTTTTGCCTTCTGGTCTATAGAAGCTGCTGTTAGTGAAGAAGCTGGTATCACTGCCTCTTCTTCAGTGGATTTCTACCAGCATGACTGTTGAAATTTGGTCCACAGCAGCGTCACTCTACACACCAGAAACCTGAGGTTTGTTGTTAATGTCATGAATATCAAAACTATTTTCTGCAGGTTGACTCCGTTGAAGCTCTAGCAAAATTCCAAAAGGACTTCATGTCATCTATGTTTGACCAGTTATCTGCGGGCAAAAGATGAACCACCGATCCAGGCGTGTTTTTCTGTACCTCACCCTGACCTCTGGAAGCATCCTGCATTTATTTAAATCTGCCTCGGCTTTACTTCTGCCAGTCTTCCTGTTCAACTCTGACTATTGTCCCTCTTCATCTCTTCACACTGAGGCTGGACCGCATATAGACGATCAAAACGTCCAAACACAACATGGCAGCATCCAGCATCTGTTTTTGAAGATATGACGGCAACAACAGCACAATGCAGTTTTTCGCGTAACAAGCGCTCTCACTTAATAAACTCTGGCATGATTGGATGATATGGTCTGCCTCCATGCTTCGCCCCAATCCCCATCTTTCTGTCACATGGAGCTTCATTATGCATGAAGGCTCTTCCCAAGGTTTAACAGACAGCAGCAAACAAACTTGGAGCGAGCAGCCCTGAATGGCATCAGACAGATTCTCTGGTTCACTCTCCTTCACTCTCCTTCACTCTTCATCACTTAGCCGCTCTGTGTCTTCTTTTTTGGTTTTGTTTTCTCTTGTTTTTTCTCTGGTACCTTTGTTTCTTGTGTTCCTCATTCTCCCTCTTCCTCCTCACATTGTGTGTTGCTGGCTGCATTTTGAACTCTCGCTGTCTCTCCTCTCAAAGAGCGCCCTCGCTTTGCCTTCCCGTCCTGTTTGAGAGGCTTATATTTAGCAGCATTAGAGCGGAGCTCTCCAGGGCAAAAGTATTTAGCATTATGCTTCTGACCCACATAAAAAAGGTGGAGAAATAAACCTCTACATTCAAAACTTAATTCATTCATGGCCTCTTGCTTGAGCTTACAAGTGTGTGCGTATGTGCGGAGCAGTGTAAGTGTCCACGTGCTGTGAAGGCTCACACTGTGCCACATGCATCTTAAGCCTACAATTACTATTTGATCCTGTGATTGGTCACAGCTTAACTGTATCGACTGATGGGTGGGTTGTAGTGTGCAATCAGCACACGCATACGGTCTCCATTACACAACACACAACCTCACAAACACACGCACAGATAATTAGCTAATGGTTCAAACAGCACTTTACCCCGCTCTTTCAGCTAGCTTGCCACAAGTGCTGAAATGTCACCTGTACTGCGTCTGGTGCGTGTATTGTATATAGGCTATGCACTGTATGTGCGTGCGTGTGCTAATTTAGCGAAATTAGCTACAGTTGTGGAGAGTCATAGAGATCGCCTGTAGCCACTCTGACTAGTTCTCAGATCCCAGCACTAGTCAGACTCACAAAGACACACACACACACACACACACACACATTGACTCCCACCTGCACACGCAGAATTCGTTTTCAGTGGCAGTGGAGGAGAAGATGTGCGCCGTCATCCACCCACACACTTACCTTGACTGATGCACTGAAACTTACAGCACATTTGCCAAGTACCACACAAGTGCCTCTATTCCACTCACCCTCTCACTTCCTCTCTCTCTGCCTCACACACACACACACACACACACACACACACACACACACACACACACACACACAGTATTTTGCTCTAATTCTAATCGAGTAACTACATCAGTACTCAAATGTGGTCAACTCTGGTGCGTGTTGTTCAAATCTTACAGGTTCAGTTTGACATGAAAGCCCTGAGAGATCACTGCTGCTTTTCAACATTATCAGTTTCCAGACAGACTTTCTGATCAGGTCCGAGAGACGTGGTGGATTCTGTTTTAACCTGCACTGTAGCATTTAAAGAGACCAAACCCAATCACAGGAAAACCCACATTTTCATCATGGCCTATGAGTGTCATAAGCTGTTGCAGAATCTAACTCCTTATCTCTTTGTACCCTAGTGGACGATCATACTGTCAGCAATCAATATCTTATCACTGCTGACAATAACATCATAGTTGTTTCACCCAAAATGTATGAAGGACTTAATGCGCCAAAACAAGAAGTCACAAAAAATGTTTAGTGGTAAATATTCTAAATGCAAGGTCCACTTACTTTGCTATTCCCAGAGCTTTTGACCATATCCCCCGGGCTTCTTCAGAGAATGTAACTTGAACTTCAGTCATGTGATAACAGGTGGTCACATAATTATATCACATATAATTTAGAAAATGTGCCAGAGATATGTGTCCCCAAGGTCGAGACCGACACTCCACACACAAAAAGTTGAAATGAATGCATAAAAGGAAAAAAGTCTGATAAAATAAGTAGGACAAGTAAATTGATACTAAAATGAAGAAACAAATAAATAACACCTGAATCACAAATGATTGTTAAAATGTACCCTGTGGAGTTTTCCTGTAAAGAAACAAAAGTTATGTTTACATTCAGTGAGTCACCAACCCATGCTGAGTTCATCCTTGAGCTTTAACAAATGTATTGAATAAACTTCCTTCCTCATAAAACGATTAAAAAAATTATTTTAAATCCTGCATTGTTTACATCCATGTCAGCTTGCAGTCTTCTTCTTCACTGCCTTTGCTGGTGCATTGCTGCACATCTTGGCACAGCACCACCTGCTGTAGTCATGTGTATCGCGTCGAGACAGGGTACCTTTAAGATGAATTGCATAATGTTTAGTATGCTGTTTGTGAGACGTAATTGAAATGATGTTTGAATATGCAATAAAGACGGCAGGGCATCCAGAGTCGTGCCTGTTATATTGTCTCACCTGACTTTGTGTGCAAACAGCCATCTGGAACAGCTGATTGCAAATGTCTTCAATTGACCAGGTACAGTCTTTAATAACTTAAAGTCATGAATTTACACATTAAAGTAGCATGATGTAGATTTTGTGATATGATAGTAATTAAAGATTAACATACGTTTACGTCACTACAGTGTAATGTGCTCTACTGTATACTGTATGTGGTACACTTATAAGCAGGGGCAGCAACATAAGCCCTCGCTTGCCTTGAGTGGCACCTGCCACAGTCTCTGAGTGGAGTGGACTACGCTCAAAGCGTTCTCTGCAAAGATTTCATGGATTCACTTAAAGGCGACGCAAATTGAGGCAAAGACGTCTCTTGGGGCACTCCACCAATTTTACTGGTCCTGAGGAGAGCCTGTGAACACTGTTGTATAATATCTTCTCTGCCTCTGAGGGGAGTTTGGTCAAGTCTGAGAAAATAACCCTCTTGAGGGTGTGGACTTAGAGTATGTTTACCAGGCACAGAGGGTCTAATGAAAGAAGCTCTAGAGTTTCATCATGGGAAGTGTAGGATCCAGCATTTTCTGGACTTGACCCACACTAAGAAATAAAGGTCAGGATAATTCAGCCTCTGCTGCAACAATTTAGCCATTGTTTTTCTAACCTGTCTCCCACTGTATGGAAATAGTAACACTAAATATCTGGAGTACAGTTTTAAATGTTTTAACTTGAGCAAGAAACTGCAGTTATCCTGAGTTGTATGTCTCCCCATCATCATACAAAGAGACAGCAGCAAAAAGAGAGAGGGTCTGGAGTAAAAATAAGAGAAACCTGAAGGGTTTCTGGTAAGTTTAAAAATCAGTTGGAGCTGTCACACGCACAGACACAATCCATACACACAAAGTCGGTATATGTTGTTATAGCAAACGTCTGCACTGTCAGTCGAGGAACTCGTCCATTTTTCGTTTGTGGCTAAAAGTCTGAGTCAGAACTGAGAGAAAAGTGAGATGAATATCTGGGAGTTTTTTATTTTTTTTTATTGTATCTGAACAGAGGCTCGTGGGATGGAGCGGTATCTTGGAGCGAGAGAGAACACAGATGCTCTGACTTTCAAAAAAGCCGCTTCACACTCCAGGCAAAATCACGCCACTCCGCTCCCACTCTGCACAGCTCGCATACCCTGGTGCCTGCAGCCCCCATCCATTCCAGTGCATGTTAGGCTCCAAACAAACACGCACACACACAAAGAAACACATACAAAGTGCACCTGTGCATCTGTCATACATGTGAACATGTGCCTGTGTGTGCAATTTGTCTCTCTTTATGCATCTGTAATCCAAAATGTGAACAAAAGGATAGTGCTACAACTACATTTCAAAAGACAGGATTGGACCCTCCTATGACAGACTCAGAAGAAGAAGAAGTCTCAGAATAATACCCTACAAAAACATGTACAAATATGTTATTATTATCGTTGTTATTATCAATAATGCTTGGAGCTTACTGGAGTAAAACAGGCCTATATTTTCAATAATGAACAAACAGAGGAGGGGATTGGGGTAGTCTCATCTATACAGAAGCAAACGACCCAGGACTGCCTGTATCTATGTGTGTGACTGTGTGCATCTGCTTGTGTTTATGCTTGTACTTGTATTTGTGTGTGTGTGTGTGTGTGTGTGTGCGCGCGCGCTGCCCTAATATGTGGCTCAGAGGCAGCCATGTCGTAATGCCCCTTTACTGTAGGACATCAAAGAGACAAGCCCTGGGGGACAAGACAGACAGTCACGGAGACAGAGCTTTGATGAGGATGTGAAGCTATGTTTCATTATTAATAATATCCCACTGTGCTGACAAGAAAGTATGGCCGCTGTAATGGAAATCAGTATATTCTAGACTAATAACAACAATTACTGTGCCTTCCAATACTCATTTTAAACTGATTTAGTGCCAGTGAAAATACATGAGTTACTACAATGAATGGCAAAAATAAAGCTGTTGGATATTTATTTTTGATTCGCTGCATAAATGTACATGCTGCAAAGAATTCATGACCTACAAATTTCAATTCTGTATGGACGATTAATTATTAAAGGGGCTTCAATGTGCATTTTTAAGTCCTGGATGAAGACGGTCTGGTGAAAATAATGAAACTGTGCCTCCTCTTGTGCACGAATAAGGGAAGCCATTTAGAGCTGATGTTTTATTCTGTTTTAGTAGAGTGCGGTCTTGAAATAAGAGCAGACTCTCTGTACACTGTAGCTATCTCTGACTGCTCTATGGAGGACAAATATAGTGCCCGTTGCCATGGTTATGACAGAGAACGCATCCACACAAACAGAGCAGAGAGACCACGAGGATACACACCTACACACCTCTCTCCTCTTTCAATCCACAAACACCACGTGTAGATGAGGAGGAACTATCCGTGCATGTGTGTGTCTCACATGTTATGTGTGTGTGTGTGTGTATGCGTGTAGGTGATTGTCATGTCTGTTCGTGTGAGATGTGCCTGTGCATGATGAGCACCTGTGGAAGTACGTTTTTTTTTTTTTACAAGTTGAACACAGACTCACCGTCACAGTGGGGATGGCGGTGACGAGGGAGTAGACGAGGACAGGCGGCGCCTTGCTGTTGTCCTCTGGTCCTGGGTACGGCTTGGAGTAGGCTTTGTCGAAACAGAAGAAGCCCTGGATGTGCACAGGGAACGTGTCCGTATACTCAAAGTAGTACGCCAACAGAACAGTCCCTGCCATGATGACCAGCTGGAAATAAAACATATTGGTTCCAGCTTTAGGATTGGGTCCACAGGAGAGTGTAGGAGTTGGGAAAGAAAAGACAGCCGGAAAAGAGAGAAGTGGAAAATATTGTCACGGATTAAAAAAAAAAAAAAGGAGAGATTTTTCCTTCTCAGAGCAAAATGATGGATGCGTCCGTAATGTGTAAAATGAATCAAGTGTGCGTGAAGAGATAGTGAGGGATGAGGATGAGAGAGAGGGAGGGAGGGAGGGAGGCAGGGAGGGAGGGAGAGATAGAGACAGAGGGAGACAAAGAAGGAGAAAGACAGAGAGGGGGAAAGAGAGAGCTGACAGAGATACAGAGCGAGAGAGAGAGAGAGAGATCCCTTCAGCGGTGTCAGTATGCAGAGTGGGAGGGTAAGGAAACAAATGGAGACCGATCAAAGAAAATAACGATGTATGGGGGAAGAAGAAGAACTGAACAAGCATGGGAGAGAGGAGGGGGGGGGGGGG
>VMKM01003635.1:27500-32060 GCA_008360985.2 Macquaria ambigua | reverse complement strand
AGCACACAACTACAGGAAGAAGTTGAATTAGTAACAAGCATTGATGGATACGAGGGCGTACAGATGGAGAGGAAGAGGAGGAGAGAGGAGCTCAGTGCATCATAGAAAGTCTCCCGGCAGTCTAGGCCTATATCAGCATAACTAAGGGGTGGCTCAGGGCTCACCTGAGTCAGCCCTACTATAAGCTTTATCAAAGAGGAAAGTCTTAAGCCTACTCCTAAATGTGAGGAGGTTGTCCGCCTCCTGTACACAAACTGGGATCTGGTTCCACAGGAGAGGAGCCTGATAGCTGAAGGCTCTGGCTCCCATTCTACTTTTGGAGACTCTAGGAACCACAAGGAACCCTGCATTCTGGGAGCGCAGTGCTCTAGTGGGGTAATAGGGTACTATGAGCTCTTTAAGATATGATGGTGCCTGACCATTTAGGGCTTTGAAGGTGAGGAGAAGGATTTTAAATTCTATTCTGGATTTTACAGGGAGCCAGTGTAGAAGCTAATATTGAGAGATATGATCTCTTTTCCTGTTCTTGTCAGTAAACGTGCCGCAGCATTCTGGATCAGCTGGAGAGTCTTAAGGGACTTATTGGGGCAGCCTGATAGTAGAGTTGCAATAATCCAGCCTAGACGTAACAAATGCATGGACTAGTTTTTCTGCATCTGTTTGAGACAGGATGTGCCTGATTTTTTCAATGTTACGTAAATGAAAAAAGGCAGTCCTTGAAGTTTGTTTTATGTGGGAGTTAAAGGACATATCCTGATAAAAGATAACTTGCAGGTCATCCAGGTTTTTATGTCCTTAAGGCATGCTTGAAGTTTAGCTAATTGATTGGTTTCATCTGGCTTGATCGATAAATATAATTGGGTATCATCTGCATAACAATGAAAATGTATGGAGTGCTTTCTAATAATAATCTTTTCCCTCCAGTTGACAATGTAGAAACATAAATAAGAGACAGACTTTCAATCAAATGTAATATTGTTTTTTATTAAATAAATAGAATATTAGTTTGTTGTTTATGGGCTGCCCTTTAACCTTCATTATATTGGACACAAATTCAGACACTGACAGTTTCAAAGTGTGATGTGCGTTGGTCTCTCTGTGCAGAGCGGAGTCTTTCAGACTGTTAGTTTGAAGTTTATGTGTACAGTCACTTTCTATAGTGCAACAGCAGGTGACTTTTTCCTGAGAAAATCCAGTAATTCTGTCCTTAAGACCAAAAGTCACCCAAAATCTGTGATGTTGTCTTGTACTCTACATAAACAGCTTTCAGCACTGTGGAGAGTTCTGTTTAGTTCTTCCTGACCGCTACAGACGCAGGAAATCCTGCAGTGGTGGAAGAAGTACTCAGATATTTTACCTAAGTACAAGTACCATTACCACAGTGTAGAAGTACACAAGTAAACATCCTATAATAAAAATTTGAGTAGAATTACAAAAGTGTTTTCATCTAAATGTACCCAAAGTTAAAGTATGCAGAATGGCCCATTTTAGAATAATATTTTATTATTGGATTATAGATTATGTGTTCATCACTTTAAAGTTGCAGCTGGTAAAGGTGGAGCTCATTTCAACTACTTTATGTGCTGCTGGGTGTCTTGACAGTAACCTATAATAAAACATCTTAATTTATTAGTTGATTTTGTATCAATAATCTCAATCTGCAATGTAACTAAAGTTATCAAATAAATGCAAAGGAGTAAAAAGTATAAAGTAGCATAAAATGGAAATACTCAAATGAAGTACATGTACCTCAAAATTGCATTTAAGTACAGTACTTGAGTAAATTCTGACACTGAAATCCTGGTATTACATGTTGTCTATGGAGGTCACCCAGAATTCATAGAACTATAGTTACATACTGTGTAAGTCTCGCTTGTTGTTAGTAAGTTAGTAAGAGATGGAGAGATGTTTGTGTCGCTGGTGTAAACAGAAGTATTGATTAAAGCTGAAATGCGTCCGGTGTGACAGACAGACCAGATAGAGGAACTGTTGAATATGTTCAAGTTATAAAACGCTGGGCGAAGTTGCTCTTTAAAGCTGCAGTAGGAAATATTATGTCATTATAATTTTGGTTGAAATAGCTAATTTTGACCATTGCATGTCACTAACAATATTTAATTGAAGGGTTCCTTTTAGAAAAATGTGTATTTAGTTGTTTTTAAAAACTGGACCCAGTCTGGATCAAACAACCAATCAGGGTTAGCTAGTAAGTAACTAGCCAATCACAGCGACTCTGTACAAACAGTTGGTGAAATTGACGTTAGACAGACATTACTAGCCGAGCAGAACAGACGTTAGTTTGCTCGTTAGTTACAGGACAACCTTGACGTTCTGCTTCAAGTCCAGAAAAATGTGCGTGCATGTTTAGAGCGTCATTTGGTGGGAGGAGCTTAGCAGTGTGATACGAGGCAGCAGAGAGAGAGACGTTGATAGTGTTGATAACTTATTAAATACCAATATTAGCGAAAAGAAACCTCAAACAAGTCGGTGTTTAGTGCTGAAGATGTGAAGTAACTCTGTGTTCTGCAGTAAATTCTGATGAAGATTATGTTGAAGATGACCTGAGCTGCTGTTTAGCGTTTGTGTAGAATCCTACATCATGTTGCACCTTCAGTCACAGTATCTCTCACCAACTCTGCCCTCCATTTGTGTCTCTGTTTTTATCTCTGCAGGTTTTGGACGAGCTTCTCGGCCTGCCAGTCAGAGCCGATCTGAGTGTGTGTAGGTGTGTGAGGGTCCCGTCGCTAACAGCAGCAGGCAGCAGGTGGAAGGACTCGGAGGCAGCAGCAGCAGCGGCGGCGGCGGTGGAGGGGGCGCAGTCGCGGCGAGGTCCAGATGACGTCGGTAGCGGCGGAGTACGAACACATGGAGATCCAGCAGCAGTACAACGATGGCGTCAACAACCGCTGGGACGCCGACGACTGGGACAACGAGAACAGCTCGGCCCGCCTGTTCGAGCGCTCGCGCATCAAGGCCCTCGCAGGTAAGAGGACTGACGGACGGACGGATGGATGGATGACATTGATTTTGAGCTTCGGGATGGAACCGATTCTGTTTGTTGTCCTGGTCTTTGTGTGTGGATGACTGAGTTAACTTACTATGAGGAAAGGAATATATTCAACCAATGGAAACAGGAGACATATTTTAAACCATACTCAATTCTGATTGGCTGGCAGGTGTGCATTAATTTCTAGTAACCAGATAGAATAATTGGACACCACACAGGCGTTTATTTGCAGTTCTAAATGAATGTGCCGTTACTAAACTAGAGGTAACAGCAACAGTGAGGCTAAACTAAAGAGCTTGGAGCTAGGGTTTGGGTTGTTATTTCAAATGTGTTTGCATGAATCTTGATGTTCAAATTAACGGTAGGACGTTAGCTACGGGACCTCTGTCAGCTATTACAATCGTGGCACATACAACCTGTCAGGTGTTTGTTTTTAGGAACTTTATTGTCCACAATGTGTAAGAAACGCATGACAGCCAGTGAAGACAGATTGAGCCACAGCATCAACAAACAACATGACTTTTAAAGGACTTTTAAACACAGTTTGCAAGATTTAGTTTGTAAAAAAGGTGTAAGGAGGCACGTTACTTACCTGATGAGGTTATGTGTCGTTTAAACACTTAACTCCAAACTCCAAAGAGAGTTAACAGGATGATTTTATCTGGCTAACATCACGTAAACCTGGATTAGTTGAAGCACGTTTGAAGAGAAGTACGTCAGATCTGTGACGTCACCATTGTTGTCCAATAAGAACTCAGTATGAGTTTGGTCTGGCGTCGTCCTGTGTGTGTTTTTGTGTTTACTCAGCGGGAGTCTGAATGGTTTCATAAGCTGTGGGGTCGCAGAGTTTGTGTCAACACACAGAACAATGAACTCTCTCACAACACAAGTTGCAACATTCAAATCTCAGAGTTTGATGGAGAGTAAACATGGAAACTGCATTTGATTCAGCTGCACTGGTGATGGAGGACTTGTGTTTGAGTGCCTACATAGTCTGTTGTAGAACTGTGTAGACCAGCTTCAACGCTCTGCAGCGTTCCTCAGCCTTCACACCTGTTAATAATCTGGAGTTAACGAGTGCTAACGAGGCTCATTAATGAGCTTCAGGCCGTTAAACACCTCTGGCCCCATTTTTACGCTTCTCATTTCAAGTGTCTCGTATCCGGATGAAATCCAGATGAGATTTAAGACACTCAGTCACATAAACAGTATGAGAGTCTCTGTTGGTCAGATCTTTGTTTTCTGGGCTACATGTGAACCAGGATCAGCACCTCCTCCAGTCCAGAAGCAGGTGGTGATGCACCTGAAGCGGTTTGGTAACTAACACAAACACCAGAAGAAGAAGAAGAACTTCTGCACTTTAGCAGTTAGCTAACAACAACAACAACAACCAAACACATGAATTAATCGTATTTATGAACTTAGAGCGAGACAAAATTTTTTTTGATTCGCGGCTCTAACTCACCCACACAGATCATTCAGCGGATGAACTGATCAGGGATCAGATGAATGCTACAGCAGCTCAGTGCTCCTATTTCATCGACTGTGTAGAA
>VMKM01003635.1:0-22500 GCA_008360985.2 Macquaria ambigua | reverse complement strand
ATTTAAATACAAAATAAAATTTGCGTTTGAGGAAATGTAATTGGTTGGGAGGTAAAGCGTCTCGTGTCTCATCTCTCCCTCCTCTCTTCATGATTTCATCTTTAACTTTCAGATCAGATGTATTTAAAACGTGAAAACACAGCTGGTCATTTCTTACAGTGGACAGACAAACATCACCTCTGAGGAGACTGTTTGGTCCTCCAACATGGCCGCCATTGGCCCCCGTTGTTTTCTGGTGCTCTGACCTCACAGGAATGTCTTTGTGTGGTCAGGAGGGTGAGGCGGCGTGTCCGTGTGAAATTCACCATTGCAGCGACACAAGTTTGGACCCTGAACACACCACCAGCTCTGGGCCTCAGCTGGCTGCAGTATCACTGAACGGCTGCAAAACGGGACTGATGTGTTTTAGCTGCAGCTTTTCACTTTTTACCTGTTCAAAAGTGAACTTGCACTGTTTTCAGGAAGCGTTGCGTCCCCGAGGCATCCACTGTGAGCAGTGTCAGCGGTGTGACTGCGCTCCCGCTGGATGAATGGTGCGTTTGGTTTGTCGGCGGGGGCCGCCCTGAGGGGCCGAGCCACGAGGAAGCCAGATGACGGCTGGAAACATGGCGTGACGCTCAGCATGCTGGCGAGGAGCCGGCAGGACAGAATGTGTTGTCATGTACAGATTCTCAACAGAACATAAAGAACGGCTCAGCTGCAGAAACATTTGGGCCATCTGTTGTCTGTTTGCTGTGACCTCTGACCTTTGACCTTTGTGCTGAAGGCTGCTCGTAATGTTGGTGACATCATTTCTAACAAATCCGGATGCCTTATAGCGGTCAGATCTTAACCTCAGCCCGACTTCGATGACTCTTAACTTTACGTTTCTTCAAGTGCTTTTGTTGGACTCAACATGTTTTAATCCGTCTTAAGATGTTTCGTAGATATGTATGATTTACGCTCATAAAGATATTTTGTTGATTCAAAATTATGCCATTTTTAAACACATCAGTTTGAAGTTTTTCAGAAAATATTTGCAGCCGAAAAAAAAGTCAAACGTGTGAACACAACCACAGAAAATATAGATTTTTTTGTGGGCGTAAAACAACATTCAGAAATGGCCCTAAAGTGTAATTTTGTTCATCATAAGATGTTCCAAACTCAAGGTTCACTTACTAGCTTTTTCTGTAACTTTCAGCCATATCCCACAGCCTTCTTCAGAAAGTGGACCTTGCTCAGGTGTCAAGGAAAACTAATTGCAACTATTTTGATAATCGACTGATCATTTAAGTTATTATTCAAGAAAAAAGTCCAAAAAAATTGATTGTTCCAGGTTCTCAAGTGGGGAAATGTGCCACTTTTCTTGGTCTTACATGATAATACACTGAATACTTTTGGGTTTTGGCTTTTGATCGGACAAACCAAGGCATTTGTTGAGGTCATCACATATTGTGATTGGCATTTTTCACTGTTTTCTAATGTTTTATAGACCAAATGATTAATTGATAACAAAAATAACGGTTTGATGCAGCTCTAAAATCAAGTCTTCACAATGGAGTCCCTTCAGAAAAGAGAATCAGTGTTTCTTCCTGTCGTCTGTGTGACCTTTGCTCTCGTTTTGTCTGTGAATAATCTACTTCAGGGCACTAGTTTATGAGTAAAAGTAAAAGTCTCTGAGTGGAGTTGGCGCCCTTTTTAATCAGAAGGTCAAAGGTCATGTTTGTGATTCAGGAAGTGACGGTCATTGACTTGAATTCGGTGTTAACGAGAGCCGGAGGAGTGACGAAAAGCCTCAGTGTTTCATCAGGAAACTACTAGAAGAAATACTCCTACATACTCTCTGTGACCTTTGACCTCCTCCATGGTTGTAAATGTGGAGTTTGGAAGAAGATTACGTGCACGACCAAGATATAAAAACACAAACGTTTTTTGGAGATGCCTCGTCATTGGCAACTGATATTATAAATGTGTTTTTCATTTCGTCCAACTCTTTCATGTTCTAGTCTTCTGTCCTGTGCAGTTACTTCAGGATCACATGAATATTTGTTCCACGTATTGTCTTAGCGTCGTGAGCTCTGAACTTTGACCTCCCCGCCGTTGCTTGTCAGTTGTGCAGGAAGTGAAGCGGATTCTCCTCCACTCACTTTTCTCTGCTGCGCCCTCGTTTCCTGCGTCTCCACCTTCTTCCCCAAACCTGCCGTGTCTTCCTGCAGGTTGACGTGAAGCTGCAGGTTTGTGTGTGTGTGTGTGTGTGTGTGTGTGTGTGTGTGTGTTGATAGACAGGATCAAACAGGAAGTGCTGGCTGGGCTCAGACAGGAAGAACATCTCCACAACAGCCTCTAATATTAGAGCTCAGATATTCTCAGGATGTTTGGACGTCTGTGAGCGATGAGAGCACACACACACACACACACACACACACACACACACTCCACCCTGCTTCCTGTTTCTTGGGGTGACTCGTCCTCTCTGCACACACACAGTCTTATGTTCTCTTTATTAGCTTTATTAGCATGAAGAAGCAGCATTGCCACAGCGTCAGGATGCATTACATAAAGCAGAATAAGTGTTTTCACATGACACGTCCTCGTCTTCTCTCCCTCTGTGAACTGTGTTCAGTCTGTTTCCACTCGAGAAAATTAATTCAATTAATTAAATCAATCAGGCACAGAGATGTTTTTCATATTTGTTTTCTAAAACATGAACTCTGTCTGCTGTGCATGAAGCTTTTAACAGAAGAAGACAGGATTTGTTGTTTAACACACAGACTTCACTCGCGGTTACGTTTTAGCAACATTTTAGTTGTTGGATGTTTTGAAATAAAACATTTTGGCTCTGCAAAATGAATATTAGAGCCTGAGTGTCTTACAATATTTACATCAGATGTTCTCACGTCAAAGCAGGTTTGTGCATAGACACATAAAAATCCTCAGTTAATTAAACCTGATGCGGATCACAGTGATGCTGTATTTATATTTATATTGTTCTGTAAGCCGTCACACTGCACATGGAGACATTATGAGTTGTTCATTTCAAGTTTTGCAGCAGTTTTCTGTCAAGTTGAAGATATTTTTTTTCCTCAAGAAATATTAATATTCAGATTTTAGAGACTCACAAACCTGGAAGCAAAACAACATGATTTGTACTGTAGCTCTACATTGTCCTTTTTAAAATATTCTTGTAAATTTATGTTAATGTTTTCTTTTTCTTCTTTCAAAGACAGACAGACAGATAGATGAAGATAGAAAAACTATCCCATCATTTTTTTATTTTCTCATTTAAAATCAAGCAAACAGTATAAAGGAAAACAAGAAATAAAAACATATTACTGAAGTTTAATGAAATTAAACTTTGATGAAGGGGAATTTAACAAAATTCTCCGTACATGCACTCATCTTTAGATCCATAGTTTCTTATTTCTTCTACAGGATGTTTTGTTGTAGATGCAATCAAAACACTGAGACCTAAATCTTTAAAATAAGCAGTTATTGTTTGTCTTTCTTCACTTTATACAAGATCGATCTCTATCTGTTCCAAACTTTAGTAAACAGCTTTTTAACAGAACATTTATTTTTATTTTTCCGTCTGATTTAATCTTCAGTGTGAACAGAAACACTCTCTCTCTCTCTCTCTCTCTCTTTCTGTTTCTCTGTTTGTCTTTCTCTCTCGCCCTCCTCCCACTCCGCCCCTTATGCTAACGAGTCGATTACATCACTGCTAAAAGCGAGGGCTGTGATTGGCCGCTGGGAGGAGTCCCTGCTCCTGCTGGCGGCCCCTCCCCCCTTTGACTCTCCCTCTGTCTGAAAGGTGTTTTCAGTGTCTGAGAGCCGCCGCCGCTGCTGCACGCAGGAGGACGAACCCACACTTTGATTCTCCACCTCCCTCCATCTCTCTCTCTGCTTCCTGCACTCTCTCTCTCTCTCTGTTCCACCTTTTCATTGTGCTGCTTCTTCAGGCGGAGGTGGGTGTGTGTGTGTGTGTGTTTGAACGGAGGATGGGTGGATTCCTGAATGAGGGGAAGGTGTGATATCTGAAGACACTGACGGATGGATGGATGGAGAGAAAACAGAAGCGTGATGCTGCTGCCGTTGCGGTGCGTCTGCTGAGCCAGCGATTTCTGCTTCCACACTGCTGAAACATAGAAAGAGAGAGAGAGAGGGACTCTGCGGTTCATCCCCTGTGTCGCTCGCCCTCCATCGCTCAGTGCTGCTGTCTTGGAAGTGTGAGTGTTTAGGAAGAGAAGAAGTCTATCTGGTGAGACTGCAGCTAAAACGGGGGTCTTTTCTCTACAATATTAGAAGCTGTTGTGCGTTTGAAACTCAGGTTTAAATAATTTGAGATGACTTTATCTTAAAAGCTCATTTATTCACCTGGAAACTTCACTTTGAAAACCTGTTGGGACTCAAGTTTATTCTCCTGGACAGAAAACTTAATCCTGTTGAAACTCGAGCTTTACACTGAAGCTCACACTCTGGTTTCTTCTCTTGAAGACAGGAAACTGTTTGATTCACTTGGAAACTCTGAACATTTCTTTGCTGAGTTTCTCCTCGATGTCTCTGTGGACTCGTCTCGTCTAAATCTCTCTCCGTCCTCTCTGGAGTTTCATCATGGAGCTTCAGAGCGCCACCAGCGGTCTCCCTGGCCCTCTTTCCCCCGGCCCTCTCTCCCCGACCATGGACTATGCTGGCCCCCTGTCCCCATTGTCGGGTGGCCCCGGCCCATCTCACGCCAGCCCCGGCCGGGGTCCGAGCCCCAGCCTCAGCCCCATCAGGGGGACCAGCCCCGGCCCTGGATTCACGGGCCAGGCTGCCTTCAACTACAACCAGCTGGAGGGCAGGTTTAAACAGCTGCAAGGTAAGATGGGAGCTCACCTCGGACATCTGTGAATATGTCCCAAGAAGGAACATGTGAAGAGGTTTTGGTTGAGGGATAAGTACCTGCAAACATATCTTACAGTTAATTAATTTATTTTGTTTTCCGGTCTTGTCCAGACAAAGTGACTCCAGGGGAGTGAAACAGTAGAAAGAGCTCAAATTCCCAGAAACAACTTCAGGAGGTCTGGAGTCAGAGCCAGAAAACCACAACAGCAGCTTTTTAAAATGTTTCACAAAGCAGTCCCTGAAACTGAAAAGGGCCAAATAAAACTTCATGACAAATAGCAGCTTTATACAGGCGACAAAAACCTGAATACACTTAAACTTAACTGTTGTCTAGTCTTGATTTACTCCCATGATGATCGATAATCAGTTTAATAACTGCAAGTGTAACAAAAGAAGAGTGCACTGTAGTCATGTGAACTTGTCACTGTAGTTTAGTTTCAGTTTTCTTTAACGCAGATCAGGACTGTGATCTTGACCGTTTTATTCATGTTAAATTGTTATAATGTGAAATCAGAGACGGAGTGTGGAGGGGTCAGCAGCTCTGACCTTATCTCAGCACACCCTCCCTGTATCAGAGCCCCACCCTGCCTCACATTCACACAGTCAAACAGTGACACCGATAAAACTGATCAGCTGCAGCGGGCTGCCGGGCAGCTAGAGGGGGGCGGGGGGTGCTGTTGAAAGATGACATGAGTGTTCCTCAGTCAGCTCCCACTCCCGGATTGTTTCAGATAGTTGTGATCTGACCAGCGGACCCCTTCAGCCACGAGCAGACGGGCCGGCCGTACCTCTCGGCCAATTACTCGTCTAATCAGTCAGCAGGGTGTTGGCCGACAAATGTCCAGTTAGTTTGTCATTTTTCCACATTTCATAAATAGAGAATGAGCACGAAATCCATCAGTGTGACAGCAATCATCAACAATAAAGGACAAACAATCTGACAATACCTTTTTGTGCTGTGCCTCACTTTTATTTAGTTTAAAGTTTATTTACACATAAACCAAAATCACAACTTTGTCCCAGGCAGCTTTACAGTCTGTACAGAATATGACAACCCCATCAAATTCAAAAAAGCTTTATTGACATGAAAGTTTTTTTATATACAGTATATCCTCTGCATGTATTTGTGTGTGTGTGTATGTGCTGATGATTGGTTTATGTTCAGTGAAGGATGAAGGGGGACAGTAGCCATATTGAAATGAATCCCCAGTTAACAGTGATGTTATGGATCGTATGTAGGAACAGAGTAATTCACTCAGTAACCATCTCTCCAGTTACATTTCAACAGATCACATCACACTGTGTGTGTGTGTGTGTGTTTTGATACATATTGGGCCCTGAGATCTGCCCTGTCTCCTTCTCCTATAGGTTTTGATTTTGAGAGCTCATGAAGCTCTTTTGAAATCTGAAATTACGGAGTTAACTTGTTAAGTTAAAGTCTATCCTTAGACCCTTGATTTTGTGAAGGAAAAATCATATCTGGAGAAAGAAATCTAAATATGGAAAATCTTTAGGAAATTTAAGAGCAGGGTGAGGACTCCCAGTCGGACTTGGACTAAAAATGTGTGCAATATGTAATGTTGTCAAATGTCTGAGGGATCCAATACGTCTCGGTGTTGCTGCTGGGTAGTTTTAAGAATAAATGAAGACACACTAGTTTACACAAGTGCTCATCATTGCTTCTAAGATAAATATCTACTGGACCTTGCACCTAATCTAAGGTAGAGCCGTCTGTTTACTCTTGAACTTTCACTGAAATGTGCAAAGGATTTCCTCATCTAATACATGCAAGTTTATTTCTTTGCCTTCCGTTCCGTTTTCAGTGTCTCTTTCATGTGCAAAGTGCAAATGATTTGCAGCAATGCAACTCCAATGAATCTGGACGTTCTCAGTATCAGAAAAGAACTAGTGTACAAACACATTCTGTAGGACATATTACACCAGGAGTCACTGACGGAGGATGTGTCAAAGCACTTAATGTCATTATTTAATCATTTGGATCACTTTTAATCTCTGTCACATTGTTAGGAAACACATCATTGGGGAGTTCTTGCAAGATACAGCGACCTGATGCGAGCAGAGATGATGACAGTTCACAGTTAATATTCATAGAGACGTTGTCCTAACTCATCTGCTTTTGGCAAATAACCTTCAGAACAAGTTTATTAAGCACAAAGATTGAACTATTTTACACTTAACATACCAGAGGAAGTGATCAAAGGCTCGCCAACAGATATTCGGATGGGTTTTTCGTGGTGAAACACTTGAGTGTAAAATTATCGGCAGGTTGAATTTAGCTGAAGGCTAATGGAGCCGGTTTACTGATCGCAGCCTCATCGACGTGCTAATGCCCAGAAGTCTTCAGTATTTTAGTCCCTCGAATCTAAAAGTAGCTCACTGGCTCGCGGTGAAGGTGGTCGCAGCAGGTGGTTTGTGTAGCTAAGAACTGCAATGTGGCTTTGAGAGAAAGAAGATGAGCCATGTGTCAAAGGTTTTCCAACATCCCAAAGTCAATAAACACCTCAGATAACCTCCTATAAATGTCCCATAAGCTTTTCCTGATTTTGAAGGCTTCTGGTTTTCTGAAAGGGGATAAATCTATACGAACAAAGTTGCTACTGGCTGCCCTTTTCAGGCTCATAAATGGATCTTTCTATGATCCAATGGGAGCTGATTTGCAGCTCAGGGTCCTTGAGTTGAAAAGATCTTTCCCAGAAGTACGCCACGTTTGTTAGAGTGGTGGTGTCATCGAAGGTCTTATCAAAGAAGTTTTGACTTTGAGTTTGTGCGATGTTTGGAGAAGGGTGGATTATCTAGTGTGTTTATCTTTTAAGGATCATAAAGTGATCTGTGTTAGTGCTGAGATGTGGGTGGGTTTAATTGTTCTGCTTTGCTAGAAAGCCAGACTTCAGGAGGGAGTTAAAGTTACAACTTCTATGCCATAGTGCACTTTGTCCATCTGTATACCTAGTATGTTACAAATCCTTGCATTTTTGCTTAAATCTGCCAAAATATGGCTTAATATGTAGCTTCAGGTCAAAGCTTGCACAGTGAATTGTGGACTACGAAAGGAAGCAGCCACATTTTGGCCAAAATATGAGTATGTTTGGAGTATATTGAGCATATGGATGGACTTTTTATGGATGTTTTAACACTTTTTTTGCTGCCCTAAAACTTGTCACTATTGGAAGATCAGTTCACCATAAGAAACGTGATTCTTGTCTTCTGTGAGTCAATCAATGCACCAATTCCAAAAATAGATTCTTGTATGTCTTTTGATAATGTTATGTTGGCAAAACTGTGTTATAAGGCCTCAGTGCAGAACCCGGACAGTGTACAACGTGCACACAATACAGTTATCTAGAGTTTGTCTTCAATGAAGGCAAGCGTTTAGGCACATTTTGGATTTAATAATCAGCTTTGCAAGACAAAGGTGAACTGAACTGCACCCTGCACCACTTTACAAAACGGTTGATACTCAAGAGGCTTTGGATGGACTTCTACTTGTATGAATATCTGTCTAGATCCGGTATTTATTGGATTCTAGACAAGGTGTATGAAGGTTGGATATCTGGAAATAATCAGTCAAAAAGATGAATATGTCGTGACATGGATGAGTGTCGAACATCTTCAAGATTAAAAAAAGTCCACTTGCCTTTGACTTAAAACTTCTAGTTACTGCGGGGTTCCTCATATACGTGTACTTAACTAGAGTTTCATGTACTCTTTCGTGAACTTATCAGAAGTCTTTCTGAAGGGGCTCTTCAGCTTTGGTTGGTGTATTGTTCTGTGTATGGTTCTAAGATCTGAAGGTAGCCTTGAAAAGTTGTTCCCTGAAGAATCCACAAACCTTTGAGATTCATCAAAGTACCATCACTTCGACGAACCTTTAACAACTTGCAGACATTGAAGGCGTTCTTCAAGAAACCATTGTTGGTATTTATGAAACCCTGATGGTCCCTGGAAGCTCCTCTTACTTCTCAGAGCAGATAACCCTCAGACACATGAATAGGTCTGGGAGTTGCTTTTATGAGGGCAGCCATGGAGCGTCGAGAGGATATAAATTTGTGGCTCAGGTGGTTCAGAGCAGCGCCTCGCATCCTAGAAGGCCGCTGGTTCAATTCCCAGCGGGGTGATGAATATGGAAGCAGTCTGTGATTATTGCACTGCACGGAGCTTCAGATGGGAGAAGGAGGAGACAGAGCAGCACTTCCTCCTCGTTAGGAAGAGTATTGAGCGAGCGTCCCCTGTTAGAAATCAAGCAATTATGGAGGGAAACAAGTCATCAAACTGCCTACTGAACGGACTCATGGGAGAGTTTTATACAGAGCAGGAGTCTGTTAGAAGCTGAATGATAAAGAGGCAAATCACTCAGGAGAACAGGAGTCATTTTCTTTGAGGAATGATGGTTGTCTTACTGACTTTGGGATTGACTTCATCGGGACTCTCTGTGACCAATCTGTTGTCTGATCAGCATTAAACGTTCATTTTAAATTTAATTTTGGTTGCAATTTCTTTATATTTGGCGGTCGGGGCTTATCAGAGCTGTCATGGGTCTTTCCCAGAAATCACCTGTCATGATCTTGGCAGAAATGATCAATCAGTAGATCTATAGAAAGAGTTTTTAGGTACGGAGGCACAAGGATGGATGGATGGATAAATAAATACATGGATGGATAAATGATAGATATACAGATAGATAGACGGCTGGATAGATTAAAATATAGAAAGAAAGATGGAAGGATTGATGAATACATGGATGATGGATGAACGGATAGATCAATGGATGGAGATACAGATAGCCAGAATATTTAAGTATATAAAATTAAATCTTACAGAATCAGTATTTTAATGACATTTACATTAAAGGTATGTTCAGATATTTAAAGAAGAGTTTGAATTATAGATGAAAAACCAGCATTTTGTCTCTTAAATGTTCATATCTAGAAATATCAGCGTGTTTTCCTGCTGCTTTTACAAACTTAACTGATCATTAAACAGCGTCAGATTCAGTTTGCACGACCTGTCCGTCAATGGGAGCTTTCAATCCTTTGTTTTGAAATTTGGGGTGGGCGGGGCTATACGTCTGGTTTACATTTGAATTATGACTTGTGACAGAAAAATACCTTAAAATTCTGATAAATCATTAATTGATTGAGGGTTAAAACACGCTAGCCTTTCCTATAAGATCTAATCACATGGACACACACTGCCAACACACACACTGCTAACACACAGCCATGCTTACAAAACAATCCGTCTCTGCTCCCATCATCCCCCTCTTTTCCTGTGTTGTCCTGAGCCAGCCAATCAGTGGACACCTTAGTGGTTTGGGAGCCCCCGAGCTGTGTGTGTGTGTGTGTGTGTGTGTGTGTGTGTGTGTGTGTGTGTGTGTGTGTGAGGTGGGGGTGAGGATTAACAGAGGGGAGGGGTGTGTCTAACATGGTCTGGAAGGCACAAAAAATGTCCAAACCACGTCCCTCCTTTCTTTTTGTCTCTTTCTGTCCGTCTAAAAGGTGTTCATCCACTCCTTCGTCCTCCCTCCCTCCCTCCTCCTCCTCCTCCTCCTCCTCATCAATGTTTCATGAGCTTCTGCAGAGCGTCTGTCATTGCCCCTGATCATCCCCCTCTCCCTCCATCCTCTTAGTGAAATTAGAAGGCAGCTTCAGCCGTCTCGTCCTGATAAAACTCGCACAAAGGCGGGATGAGAAATGCTTCACTCCTCCTCATCCTCCACCCTTCATCCTCCGCCCTCCATCATCGGTGTCACGTTCTGTACAGGAGGGAGTCTGTGATCTCCACTCAGCAGCTTCTCACATAATCTGATGATGCACTCATCACACAGATGATAATAAAAAAGAGAGCATTTCAGTTCTGATGTTTTTAAATGTAGTGAGCTCTTTCAGGATTCATTCCAGCTTCTTTAAAAACACATTTATTAATGATTTAATATATACAGACACCATACAGCAAACACAAACACAAGCAACACACACATTATAGACGTAGACACAACAGTACCTTGACTTTTTTTTGACATTTGTGACATAATAGGTGCCTGTGTGGTGTTGGATATTGTTGACATTGCCATTAATCCTTGTGTATTTCAACTCTTCTTGTACTTTACATTGTTTTGTGTGTAAATTACTTCTTTTTGCAAACTCGCTTGCCTCAAATAGATATTGAAAGGATTTTGAATTGAATAACATAAACATAGACCTCACCCATTCCATAACCCATAAAAACGTATTAGACGCAACATATCAATTTAATGTCAATATCTTATTTCAGGGATATAATTTCCAGTGTTTTATCTTCTTATCTACAAATGATTGAGATTTAACATAATTTTAGCCAACTATTTTCAAATTCATGCTGTACAGGTGCAGATTTGTGATTTATTTTTCCTCCTGGCAGCCATTGATTTCCATTCATTTCCGTACAGTATAAAAATCAATTAGCAGAACTTGTTATCCATCCTTAAAAATGATAAATAAAAATAATGCAGACTTTACGCAGTGAGAAAAGTCTTTCTCAAGTTAATATTTTGTCAGTGTTACATTATTATTACGTGGTCATTCAGTTAATAAAATAAAAACGTTTATGAAAGCCTCAGAATTTATAAAAAATAGTCATTAACTGCAGTTTAGTCCTGATTTTCCAGAAAGAAATCAGACCGGTGATGAAGTTATATATTTTTTCTTGTGAAATTATTCCAGCATGTAAAAAGAAATACGCGTCTCATATTGTCTCATGTTTCTAGGTGACATTCTTGGATTTACCAATGAAAATTCCTAAAACGTTGACAGAATATGGAAGCGTTTCAGTCGGCAGTATCAGTTACACAGAGAGAGAAAGAATAGTGTTATTGTTTGGGCAGAAGGTGACATGAGTAAGTGTTTGAGGAAGGAGCTGTGTGTTTTCAGACTTTGTGTGTGTGTGTGTGTGTGTGTGTGTGTGTGTGTGTGTGTGTGTGTGTGTGTGTGTGTGTGTTTTATCACGTCGTCTTGTTCCACATGCAGCTTTGCAGCATGAAAGGGCTCTTTGATGGAAACGCTCCACTGAGCATGCTCAGAGCAGCAGCAAGGGGGCGGGGCATATATCTGAGCCACAAGAGAGAGAAAAACTTAAAATCTAAAAATAAAGTCATGATAAAGTGTGTGTGTGTGTGTGTGTGTGTCCTCAGCGGTTATCAGCTGCACAGGATGAACATCGGAGTTATTATTTTGTTTTTTTAAAAAGGAGAAGTTCACTCAAACCACAAACCACTGAGATCACATCAGTTTATAACTGAAGTTTGGATGTTTTTAATCAGCTTCTCTGTGGTTTTGTTCACTAAACTTCCATAAAGCCACATGATTCAGACCAAAATTATAACTTTAATGATTATTTTTTCAACGTATTTACAAAGTTCATTGAGTAAACAGAATGTTTTAAGTCTCTGCAAGTTAATTTTGAGTTGATTTGTTATTGATTCGGACTGAAAGCAGAGGCTGTTGATTTAGAAAATGATTGTATAAATCATAGTATCATTCATCTTAATATAAATCTATTGAGGTCCTGCAGTGACATCAGCATCTAGTGCCGGGCGCCATGTTGAAGGGCAGAAGCAGTGCACCTATATTCATTAAATGCAGCTGGTTTCCACTCTCTGAGAGCTCCAAACAGCTGGAGAGATACCAGTAAAATATGGTAAATACATGTATTTTACTACTATACTGTCTAGAAATAGCAGCATGACTCCAACCTCAGATAAACTTTGGTGTCAGCTGGATGTAACACTAGCGATCTGGTGAACAATCCCTCCACGGTGCACTGCCCAGGTAATGAAATAAAGAAATAATTAGCTAACGCGGCTAACATTACATTACGGCCAACACCACATCCTGCTGCAGCTGCCGTGTAAAGATAACATGATTAAAGGAGAGGTTCACAACTTCTCAAGTCTGTCAGGAGCCCACATGAACACTGAAACAATCATTCATACTGGACATTAAAAGATTCATTTCTGATGTGCTCTCAGTCCTCCACAGTCCTCATTCTGGGCTAAAATGCATTCAACACGATAATATGAGACTTCAGCCCTCCAAATGAGTCAAATCAAGTGGAAGTCTTGTAACTGTACAGCCTTTTTAGTACAAAATTCCCTCTTTTTGTTGCTATCCCTCCACTGTAGCCCAACAGGGAAACATAAGGAGAGAATTATATACTAAAGACTTGAGTCGTCTAAGTCAGACTGCTGAAGTCTCATATTAATCTCTAACACTAAACTTGCTACAGGAGCGGATCTCTTACTGTCCAGCGTGAACAGGAGGAACGATTACAGCAAACAAAACCTGTTTCTATGTTCATGTTGAGCTCCTGACTGTTGTTTTCAGACTGACTTTAAAAAATGGTGAACGTCTCCTTTAAGGGACAAAGACAGCGGGTCAAACACCGCTCAGCATAACCACACAAAAATAAGTGTGAAGTAGATCTTAACGGATATTACGTTTTGATTTAGTTTACTTGATTTATTTTACTAAATGTATCTCACTTTTATTGTTATTAACTCTCAGGCACTGTTGTTAGCATTTACTCCGTATACACTTAACATTTATTACTCTAATGTTTTTATTCTTGCATTGTTGTAATTGTTTGAGAAATCTCTGGAATTCAAGATTAATAAACTTCTTATCATCTTATCTTATGTGTGTGATCTGGTTAAAGAGAGAGTTCAGAGAGACAGTAGTTTTGGGTAATTTTCATGTTTTTCCCAGAGTCGGAAACTAATCAATGCCTCAGGACAGACTTTTTGTTATGTATTTGGTGTCTGAAGTTGTGTCAAACAGCAATATTAGGCTATCTTGGCTCAGTTGTTGAGTGGGATCAAATAACATAATCATGATCCCATAGGCGTCCAGGAACTGAGCGACACTAAGCAAGTAAACTAAAGGGGGGGTGAGGAAGCGCCTTTTTCCAAGCTTCGTCTGAGGGGAGGCCCTGCTGTAGTTCACATGTGAACCAATGTTACAATAGTAACTTCATGGAAGCTCCAAGTTTAACCACAACAATAGTTTTTTCTCCTCCTCCTCCTCCTCCTCCTCCTCCTCCTTGTGTAGTTTTAACCACAGATCTCCATAAATCTCTGTGATGTTTCCTGAAAGGAATGTGGTGAATTTTAACTCTGGGTTTGGTGCTTCTAGTGTTGAACAGTAGAGATTGTCTTTCAGGTGAAGCCGGCTACCTCAGCGGTCAGTATTAATGCATCTCCATCTACTAGCAGGTGGAGAAGAGCATGTTATCTGCCTCGTGGCTGGTGGAGTCTCGATAAGCACTCCTCCACTCCTTGCACCATCTGGTTAGACTGCATTCACAGTACAGGAACAATAAAGTGAATCTAATCTAATCTAAATCTGGAAGAAACATTCATATGATCCTTTAAAATCTTGCTAAATTCTTTGATTATTTACTATAATAACCAAAGTGTTGGTGAGCTTTGTACATGATTAATGTGTCTCTCACAGATCCTGACATGTTTCAGATTCTGTCAGCTGATAAAATGAAAGTTATTGGATGATGATGTATGTGTGGCACTCTGACGCGGTTTCATTAGCATAGCAATGACACACACACACCCACAGAGAGTGTCTTTTCTCAGCGACGAGGAATTTCAGTCATCCACCAGCGAGCAGTCACTGTGGTGAAGTTAACACACGGCCCTGGTAATGAAGAAGAAGTTGATTTATATCGACACCATTTTGTTTCCTGCTGACTGACAGCAGAGAGGAGCCGACAGTGACGCTGAAAAGCCTGTTTGTTTGTTGGCTGATGACTTTAGAAAAAGCAGCATGAAGGGAAAGAAGGAGGAAGGCAAAGAGTATTCAACTGTCAGAGTGTGAAGGGAACAGCAGGACACACACACACACACACACTCTTAACACTCTGAACACACACACACACACACACACACACACACACACACACACACACACACTCTAACACATATAGAAATTAAAACTAAAACTTCTCAGAACACCTCAATCATGTGTTTTTGTGGTTTTTGAAGATAGAAATCACAAATAGCTGATTTGAAAATGACTGAGATGGATCCAAAAGATTTGAGCAGGTGTGACAATTAGATGTGTGTGATAGGTCAAGAAAGTGTGTGTGTGTGTGTGCGCGAGTGCGTCAGAGAATGTTATCTCTCGTCTCTGTGGTGTTTTGTAATGACCTGCAGCAGGAATGTTGTGTGTGTGTGTGTGTGTGTGTGTGTGTGTGTGCGTGTCACTATAGCTGAGAGTTTCTGAGAGAGAGGAGAGCGATCAGGGCTGATTTCTGAATGAACATGAACATGAACTCACAAACAAGCTGCATCCTGTTAGTGTTCGGCTCAGTGACGTTAAGTCATCTTCCAGCATGTGCTCATGGCAGCGGTGCAGACTCGAGACTTGGACTGGAGTTAGACTTAAGTCAAAAAGATGATGGCTTGACTCTGACTTGGACCTGACTGCTGTGAGACTGTGAATGTGTTAACAGTTTGACTGTGTGAAGATAAAACAAGAAGGTGGCTCCAGGGTAAAATCATCTTCACGGGTCCAAGCAGCTGTGGACCCGGACCCAGGGTGAGTCTGAGGCAGCTGCCCGGAGGAGGAGAGGCCTCGCCCGGTCAGGCTCTGAGATAACGGTATCTTCTGTCTTCTGCTGAGAAGTTCTGAATTTACAGCTCAAAGAAAGTTCATACGATATATTCTCTGGCTTTTGTTTGATATCTAGTGTCGTTAGCAGAGTTAGCGTGCATTAGCTCAGAGGGCTAACTTGGCTTGTTTCCTATACATGAACGTTGCTGTCACCCTGAACGTCCGCCGAACCTCATTCAAAAATCTGGCAGTTCAATAAAACGTTGCTTGATGGTCTGTATGAAAAAAAAAAAGGAACAAGTAGTCGAATATTCGTATTGATCATCAAAATCCGATTCGACTGACAAAATTCAGAGTCGGGTAAGAACATGAACTACATGCTTCATTTCACCTGCGTTTGTCACATGTTACTCTTACGCAAATAAAAACTCCAAGTTAAACTTTTCCAAAACTGTCAAGAAATCTTGATGGACTTCGTAGCAGCAGAGCAGTTTTGTCTGTTAGTCGTTCCGAGATGAATCGTATCCGTTCAAATCCCACATCTTTTCTCCCGGTCATGCGTGCCCCAGTTTGAGAACCACTGGTCTGACACAATGTAAAATACATTATTAACACATCTGAATGATCAGCTTTCAGAGACCTGAAACACTTTATCTTGTAGTTTGCCACAGAGGACTTGAGACTTGACAAAAATAAAAAACAGTTCTGGCTGAAAATGTGGCAGAGTAAACACAACATATGGCTTCAGTCAGTTCAGCAGTCTGATAATCAGTCAGTGTTCAGCAGCTCTCAATAGTCCTCTGTTCCTAAATCTGGCTCACTTTCTCCTCTGATGGGAATACACTGCAGCACTGTGTGTATGTGTGTGTGTGTGTGTGTGTGTGTGTGTGTGTTGTGGGGGTCTGAGCACAACACACACACACACACACGGCGTCTCATTCACATCCATTCATTTAGACTCTGCTCTCATATTTCAGACAATATGAGAGCTCAGTGTGATTGGCTGAGACTCTGACAGACTCAGTGTTGTGTCTCCTGTGATTGGTTGAAAGGATGTGCCGGTCTCCTGCTGCTGTCTGACTGCAGGATGCTGAGTTTCTCTTCTCTTCTGGTGTCACTTACAGGTTTTATTTCTGGATTCGGTTTATTCCTGTTATAGAAAATAAAACGTTATTTTGCAGGTTAGCCTCGACTCTGAGATTTTAGCTCTTAATCCTCTCCGAACCGTTCTGCCGTAGCAGATCCACAGAAATTATACAAAACAGGATTAGACACTATGCACATTATTTTAGGAAACCATCAAAGGAAACCTGATGATGCAGTTTATATTTTTTAAGCATAGCTATTCAGACTGCAGGGAAAAATTCCCCAAAATCAGATTTTTTTTTTTTTGCTCATATGTGACTCAGATCACATGGAATCGGATCTTTTCAATTCTGATTTGGGACACTTTCATATGTGATCCTAAATCAGATGCACAAAATATATACAGAATATATACTTATGACTGACATAAACTAAACAATCAAGATTCTCCACATAATCAATAACAGGGACCAGATTCTTTAAGTGATCTATTTAAGGTGGATCTCAGTTTCTCAGCGTGGAGACTGATGATGATCCACTGTATGAAAGAGGGAGGATTAATCATTTAGTTAACAATGAAGCAAATGCTACTGCATTCGACTGACATGAAGTAATGAACACACACACACACACACACACACAGAGCGAGGGTAATATTCAGCAGCCTCCCTGCTCCTCCTGTGGGAGATCAGGAATGCTGGAATTGCAAAACTGGAAGTGTGTATTTTGATAAGGATACATGATTGTGTGTGTGTGTGTGTGTTTGGTTAATGTCATGTGATCCACCGTGAATGGCCCAGAACTGGGTTGGATTTGGAAACACACCACAGACATGGGAGACTGAACAGAGCCCTGTGTGTGTGTGTGTGTGTGAGAGAGACCCTCTCTGTCTCTGTCTGTTAGTGGAAACAGATGTTTGATATGTTCTAACACACACAGACACACAAAGTCTACAGTCTTGGCTCTCCTCCTCCTCCTCCTCCTCCTCTCTCACTGTCTCTCCTGTTCGACAGAGGACATTTTTGTATTAAAGGGTCATTCCGTGTCACCTGAAGATGAGGTCTCACCTGTGTTTGTAGGTCCCTCGCATGCTCCTTTTTAAGGTGTGTCCAAAACTGGATTCGCTAAACTTAGATGCTAATGAATCTCGTATCAAATGTTTTATTTTCTCCTCACTCGTTTTTTAATAGCAACATGTAAAACATTTAGGAAGTAGGCTTGTCCTTTTTAGCCGGCGCTTACTTCCATCCATCCATCCATCCATCCATTTTCTGCCTCCTATCCGGGGCCGGGTTGCGGTGCCAGCAGGCTAAGAAAAGTAGTCCAGACGTCCCTCTTCCCAGCAATGTTTTCCAGCTCCTCCTTGGGGATCCCGAGGTGTTCCCAAGCCACATGAGATATATAATCTCTCCAGCGTGTTCTGGGTTCTCCTACCAGCTGGACATTCCCAGAAAACCTCCAGGAGGCAGGAAAAAAGCACCACTCTGCAATCAGGAGTGTTTCTGTAGTTCAACACACCAACAGAGATCAACGCTCTCTCGCTTCTAGACACAGTCACACCTGGAAGCTGCCCGCCAAACTTCCTGTCACAACTTCGGAAACCTTTAGCGTTGATCCCAAAGCTGTATGACTCACCGTCAGGTGGTTGGATCGCCCAATTTTTTAAAAAGCAGACAGTATTAAGTTCCTGCTCACTGTTCCCATGTTTGGCCTGGAGTGCACAGCTAACGGACTCTCCTTCACCTCCTTTACATGGTTTTAAATTCAACACACACCAGGAGATCAGACCACCTGTGTGCACCTGCACATTTTATTTTCCTGTTACCTGTATATTTATGACTCGTACCTAAAATACTTTTATGACATCCAGCTTCTCGCCCACCTCCACACAAACTCTGCTTTTTGTGACGCAGCAGATGACTTCTTTAGTCTTCCTCCTCCTCTTTCCTCCTCCTCCTCGTGTATCTAATCTTCACAATCTAGGATTTATAGTAGGTGTGTGTGTGTGTGTTTGCTTGCCTGTGCATGTTAACACTTACACAGAACCAAGTATTAGTCATTACTGGATGAGGGAGGAAACAGTAAAAGCATAACTAACTGCTCAGACATTTCCCCAAAAATCCCCCACCAACACACACACACACTCACACACACCCCACACACAAACACACACACAGACACACCACACACACACACACAAAAACACACACAGACACACCACACACACACACACACACACACACACACACAAAAACACACACACAGACACACACATATATAAAGGATGGATGCTGTGTATGATAACAAATTGAAGATGTATTCCCGGCCTAAATCACGTCTCACACGTGTGTGTGTGTGTGTGTGTGTGTGTGTGTGTGTTCTCAGTCATCACCCAGGGGAACACAGCTGTGGACTGATATGTGTGTGTGTGTGTGTGTTTGATAAAGTATGTCATTTTTAGTGTGCTGTTCCTCAGGGGTGTTTTGCCCTGAGTTTAACCTGTCAGGCAGTCCATCCTCCTGGGCTGCATACAAGTCCCGCCTCCTGTTTTCTGACTGGCAGGCTGTGTCTCCAGTGATGACCCTGACCCCGACCTTAACCTAATATATAAATGAAAGAAGCTGATTGGTGGAGCTGGTTTGGTTTGGAGCGCTGCATGGAGGCTTGGTTCAGGACAGGAATATAAATGTTTCTGTTTTTTGTGGGTTGAAAATAGTTGTTTCCTCTTTTCTTTGATTATCTGGAGTGACAGAAAAGCTTAATTGCAGCTGGATCATGTTCTTACCTCCTTTCCCTTCCTCGCTTTTTCTTTCCTCTGCTTTCCTTTTGTTTCCTTTCCTTGCTTTCTTTTCCTCGCTTGCTCCTTTCTCCCCTTTCCTCTTTCTTTTCCTTTCCTTTCCTCTCTTCCTGTTCTTTCTTTTCCTCATTTGTTCTTCCATTTCCTTTGCTTCCCTTCTCTTCCTGTTCCTTTCCCTTCCTTTCCTTTTCTTACTTTGTCTTTTCTTTCCTCTCATTCTTCCCATCTTTGTCCTACTAAGCTTTTTTTATGTTTTGTGAATTAAAGTAGTTCAATTTAAATATAATGTTTATCAGCTGCTGGCAGTAACAATCTGAAATGTCCTTTTCTTCCCCTTTGGAAACCGCGTTGGTCAGACCTGAGTGTGTTCATATCAGTGTGTCTTTGTGTGCATTGAAATGGACAATATGAAGTGTGTGTGTGTGTGTGTGTGTGTGTGTGTGTGTGTGTGTGTTGAAACTCTCTCTGAACTCTGTTATGAATTCTTGCCGTATCACGACCTTGACTTCCCATGATGCATAACAATTGTTCTCTGTGTGTTTGTGTGATTTATGAGCGTGAAACATTCACACGATGATACGAGGAATGATGCTCCTCACATGATGTTCAGCCTGTGCATTCCTCTCTCCTGTGTGTGTGTGTGGCGCTCATTTGAAGTGGGCGGAGGAGACATTGATTTCTTTTTTTTTTGTTTTTGTCCCAATGGAGACAAACAAGGCCACACCCCTGTCTGGCCTGTGTGTGTGTGTGTGTGTGTGTGTGTGTGTGTCTCACTGAATCAATACATCACTGTCTCCTCTCGCTCTAATGAAACACACACACACACACACACACACACACACACACACACACACTCTCTGTGCTGTGTCTTGTGGATTCAGCAGTATCCGTAATGCGAGAAAAGGTAAGTGAAGCCATTGACATTGAGTTCTGCTTAGGTAGGTGTGTGTGTGTGTGTGTGTGTGTGTGTGTGTAGCTTAGCATTAGCAGGTCAGGTCACTTTATTTAGCTCAATGCTAGCGGTCACCTGAAATGTTGAGTGACAGCAGCAGAATTATTGGTTAAACTACCAACTAATGATTCAGTCTGTTATTAAAGGTTGAAAATAATTATATTATAAATATTAGTGCTGTCAGCTTGACATTGATAAGCCCTCGAGCCCTGGTTTTGGTTTGGTTTTGTGTTAACCTGCACATAACACACACACTTATATTGTCCAAATATTCAGTCAAATCTCAGTTTTTCAGTGAAATGTTTTTGGACTTGTTTTTGGCTGCGTCATCGTGCACGGAGCAATGCAGGATGGCAGCATGTCACGCTATAATGTTTGACAAACTGAGTCTCGTCTCGTCTCAAAATGAGCGATCAGCAGAACAGTCTCAGCAGAGACGCTCCACAGAATATTAAGACGTTATGACTGAGCTCTGACCACATGTTATCTGTCTTTAAATGTGTGTGCACAGACGAGGTAAATGTGATGGGCTGTTAAAGGAGTTTAGTCTGAGTCTGATGAAAAACATGAGAAATAATGTGGAGTATTTTTAAAAATGAAGAATGTGTATAGATTGGAAAAAGGGGAAACCACAATGTCATTTTGGCTCCTGACAGATTGACAGCTTTGAATATTCAGCTGATATAGTGTACACACACACACACACACACACACACACACACACACACACACACACACAGTCGTGTTTCCATCACTTCAGAGGACATTACATTGACTTACATTAATTTCCTGGAGACTCACTGCAGTCTTCACCCTAAAATGTAATGTTGTACGTTATGGGGACTTGAGTTTTGTCCCCAAAATCAAGGCGAGTCCCCACAATGTGAGTGTGTTAACAGGTGTATGTCCCCACAAAATGAGTAATACATACACACACACTCTGCGAGTCTGTGCTCCATGGGTGTAGTCAAGCAGCTTGTGTGTGTGTGTGTGTGTGTGTGTGTGTGTGTGTGTGTGTGTGTGTGTGTGTGTGTGTGTGTGTGTGTGTGTGTGTGTGTGTGTGTGTGTGTGTGTGTAAACACGTTTTCCTGCTGGGACGAGCATCTGCTTCTTTTTCAGCACAGGAAGGGGAAGCCCCAACACACACACACACACACACACACACACACACACACAGAGGCGTGCAGAAAATGTAGGAGGAAACATGAAGATGGAGATAAGACACACTGCTTATCACAACACACACTTCTCACACTGGCCACACACACACACACACACACACACACACACAGAGGCGTGCAGAAAATGTAGGAAGAAACATGAAGATGGAGATAAGACACACTGCTTATCACAACTCACACTGGCCACACACACAGACACACACACACACACACACACACACACACACACACAGATACTCATGCATGTGTAAACAGAGAAATCAGTCCATCTCTCAACATATAAGATATTATATCTCCATCAGTTAAAGCTGCTGTCAGTAATATTCAACACCAGCAAACTTGTCTTTAAAAATAATCACAGGCCAATGTTGCTGACATTAACCAACTACATCTTTACTGAAAGCATCAGGAAACAATGTCGACCCGCCTTAATGTTGCATTATTTGCTCAAACTTTGATTACAACTCAATGAAAAAATATATAATTATATGAGAAACTCATTGTTTTTGCACAGTGCTGCAGGCTAACTATGAAAGTCTGATATCTTCACACAACTTAAGCATCGCCTGCACTTGTAAATGACAGAATGCTCTTCATTCAGCATCATTGTACTTCCTGAGAGAACAGTCAGTATTCACACGCTGTAACTGGTCGCTTGTCAGGAAAATGTAAGCAGCAGGTCGTTTTAAGTGTTTAAACAAAGAACCAATGCTGTGGTTCCTCTGGTGAGGATGATCTCCAAAAGACTGGACCAACTCCGATCAGCAAACCTTCTACATCGTGCTCATTTTGTGTAAAGAGGGACACTTGAATTTGACCGATTTCACCTTTAACAAGACTGACAGATTCACATTTCTGCTTTTGGAATGAAATTTCCAGAAAAATATATACATATTTGGACCAACACTGTATTTTTTAGAGGATTACAGCTTTCATATTCCATCACTGGAGCCAGGAGGCAGAAGTGTGTTTGTGTGTGTGTGTGTGTGTGTGTGTGTGTGT
>VMKM01003634.1:0-32096 GCA_008360985.2 Macquaria ambigua | reverse complement strand
GGATTTCAAATTCTATTCTGGATTTCATGGGGAGCCAGTGTAGAGAAGCTAATATTGGAGAAATATGATCTCTTTTCCTGGTTCTTGTCAGTAAACGTGCCGCAGCATTCTGGATCAGCTGGAGAGTCTTAAGGGACTTATTGGGGCAGCCTGATAGTAGAGAGCTGCAATAGTCCAGCCTAGACGTAACAAATGCATGGACTAGTTTTTCTGCATCTGTTTGAGACAGGATGTGCCTGATTTTTGCAATGTTACGTAAATGAAAAAAGGCAGTTCTTGAAGTTTGTTTTTTGTGGGAGTTAAAGGACATATCCTGATCAAAGATAACTCCAAGATTCCTTACGGTGTCACTGGAGGCCAGGGCAATGCCATCTAGAGAAACTATATCTTTAGATAATGTGTTTCAAGGTGTTCGGGGCCAAGTACAATAACTTCGGTTTTGTCTGAGTTTAACATCAGAAAATTGCAGGTCATCCAGGTTTTTATGTCCTTCAGGCATGCTTGAAGTTTAGCTAATTGATTAGTTTCATCTGGCTTGATCGATAAATATAATTGGGTATCATCTGCATAACAATGAAAATTTATGGAGTGCTTCCTAATAATATTGCCCAAAGGAAGCATATACAAGGTGAACAGAATTGGTCCAAGCACAGAACCTTGTGGAACTCCGTGACTAACTTTGGTGTGCATAGAGGATTCATCATTAACATGTACAAACTGATATCGATCTGATAAATAGGATTTAAACCAGCTTAGTGCGGTGCCTTTAATGCCAATTAAATGTTCTAGTCTCTGTAATAGAATGTGATGGTCAATGGTATCAAATGCGGCACTAAGATCTAATAAGACAAGTACAGAGACAAGTCCTTTGTCAGATGCAATTAGAAGGTCATTTGTAACTTTCACTAGTGCTGTTTCTGTGCTATGATGCACTCTAAATCCTGACTGAAAATCCTCAAACAGCTTATTGTTGTGTAGAAAGTCACACAACTGATTGGCGACTGCTTTCTCAAGGATCTTAGAGAGAAAAGGAGGGTTAGATATAGGTCTATAATTTGACAGAACCCCTGGATCAAGAGTGGGCTTTTTAAGAAGAGGTTTAATTACAGCTACTTTAAAGGACTGTGGCACATAGCCTTTTAATAAGGACAGATTGATCATATCTAGTAAAGAATGCTAACTAAGGGTAAAACTTCTTTAAGCAGCCTAGTTGGGACGGGGTCTAAGAGACACGTTGATGGCTTAGATGAGGAAATCATGGAAGTTAGCTGATAAAGGTTGATGGGAGAAAAGCAGTCTAAATGTACATCAGGTTTTACAGTTGTTTCTAAGGTTCCTGTGTTTGAAGATAAGTCAGTACCAACTGAGAGCAAGAGGTGCTGAATTTTGTCTCTAATAGTTAGAATTTTATCATTAAAGAAGCTCATGAAGTCGTTACTACTGAGGTCTATAGGAATACATGGCTCAACAGAGCTGTGACTCTCTGTCAGTCTGGCTACAGTGCTGAACAGAAACCTGGGGTTGTTCTTATTTTCCTCTATTAATGATGAGTAGTAGGCTGCTCTGGCATTACGGAGGGCCTTCCTATAAATTTTAAGACTATCTTGCCAGGCTAAACGTGATTCTTCCAGATTGGTGGAACGCCATTTCCTTTCAAGTTTTCGCGATGTTTGTTTTAGTTTGCGGGTTTGCGGGTTATACCATGGAGCTAACCTCCTCTGTTTTATTATCTTCTTTTTTAGAGGGGCGATAGAGTCGAGTATTATTCGTAGTGAGCCTGCAGCACTATCAACAAGATGATCAATTTGGGAGGGACTAAAGTTAGCATAGGAGTCATCTGTTACATTGAGACATGGAACTGAATTAAATGCCGATGGAATCACTTCCTTAAATTTAGCTACAGCACCATCAGATAGACATCTAGTGTAGGAATGTTTGCCTAATGGCGTGTAGTCCAGTAATAGGAATTCAAAAGTTATTAAATAATGGTCTGATAAAAGAGAATTCTGTGGAAAGACTATTAGATGTTCAATTTCTATGCCATAGACAAGAACAAGGTCGAGGGTGTGGTTAAAACAGTGAGTGGGTTTATGTACACTCTGACAGAAGCCAATTGAGTCTAATAATGAGATAAACGCAGCACTAAGGCTATCATTTTCCACATCCACATGAATATTAAAATCACCTACAATAATTATTTTATCTGTTTTAAGGACTAAACCTGATAAGAACTCTGAGAATTCAGATAAAAATTCAGAATACAGTCCAGGAGCTCGGTACACTATAACAAATAGAATTGGCTGTAGTATTTTCCAGGTTAGGTGTGAAAGACTAAGAACAAGGCTTTCGAACGAGTTATAATTTAGTTTAGGTTTGGGTTTGATTAATAGGCTTGAGTCGAAGATGGCTGCAACTCCACCTCCTCGGCCTGAGCCTCGAGGAGTGTGAGTATTAATGTGACTGGGGGGAGTGGATTCATTTAGGCTAACATATTCATCCTGACACAGCCAGGTTTCAGTAAGACAGAATAAATCAATATTATGATCTGATATTAGATCGTTCACTAGAACAGCTTTAGATGAGAGAGATCTGATGTTCAAGAGTCCACATTTAATTCTCCTATTTTGTTGTACTGTTGCAGTGGTGGTTTTACTTTTTATTAGGTTTTTATGTGTAACTCTTCTGTTTACTTTTGATTTAAATAATTTAAGTGGTCGGGGGGCAGACAACCTCTCTGTGGAGTTTAGGGTGGGTAACTGCTCTAATGGAAGCGCAGAGAAGCGTGTAGGACTGCAGCTCTGCCTCCTGGTCTGGACCACAGACTGTATTAAGTCTGTGGTCTGAACTCTGAGCTGTCATGGCTTTGGGCCACTAATAAATTCGGCCAGATTTCTAGATATGAGAGCGGCTCCATCCAAAGTGGGATGAATGCCATCTCTCCTAATCAGACCAGGTCTTCTCCAGAAAGTCCGCCAATTATCTACAAAGCCCACATCATTACCTGGACACCACCTCGACAACCAGCGGTTGAATGATGACATGCGGCTATACATGTCATCGCTAGTAAGATTAGGTAGGGGCCCAGAGAAAACTACGGAGTCCGACATTGTCTTTGCATATGTACACACCGACTCAACATTAATTTTCGTGACCTCCGATTGGCGTAATCGGGTGTCATTACCGCCGACGTGAATAACAATCTTAGCATATTTACGTTTATCCTTAGCCAGCAGTTTTAAATAGGATTCAACGTCGCCCGCTCTGGCCCCTGGGATGCATTTGACTGTGGTCGCTGGTGTCGCTAATTTCACGTTTCGCAAAATGGAGCTGCCAATAATCAAAGTTGGTTTCTCAGCGGGTGTGTCGCTGAGTGGAGAGAACCTGTTAGAAACGTGAACGGGTCGGTGGTGAACCGTGGGCTTTGGTTTAGGGCTATGCTTCTTTCGGACAGTCACCCAGCCTCCCTGGCTTCCCGGCTGCTCGGGAGTTGCCGGGAGACGGCTAGCAGAAGCTACCTTTGGTCGGCTCGCACCGGCTAGGGGCTGGCTAGCTACGGCTGACTGACTCTCCATGGTGCGGAGCCGCGACTCTAACTCACTGAGCCTCGCCTCCAACGCAGTGAATAAACTACATTTGTTACACCTACCATTATCGCTAAAGGAGGCAGAGGAGTAACTAAACATGTGACACACCGGGCAAGAGAGAGAAGGAGAGGGAGAAGCCATCGCTAACTTAGCTAGAGTAGCAAGCAACTAATTAGCGTGTAAACAACTGTGGAATTAGCGAAAAGTCGCTAACAGTAGAGAGATATGAGTGCTTAAACAGAACTAATGTATCCTTAAATGTATAGCGGGTAATAGCCGCTATAGTAAAGAAAATATCAAAATTAGCTGGGTTTAGCTGGAGCAGCGAAATTTGCAACCACTAACACAGAAACACCGGGAACCGGAAATGAGACAATACGTTCACCTGAGCACGTCAGCACGTCACGTCCACGTAGACATGAGCCGAGAACAGAGATAACATCCAGATGCACCCAGCTAGCAAGAAAAACATCAAAGGAAGACATCCGTAGCTCTTTTACATGTAAGTCTATATCGAAAATGAATAAAACTGCATAACTGTATATTTATATGTCAAAATATATTTTTGTTCTATTGTCTCTTGTATATATGAATATTAACATAATGTATTTTGCCCTTGATAATCCTATTATTAAGCACAACTACTATGTGCTCTTGGTAGCCTAATCCTATTTATCAACACAACTATGAAATAAATGCTTGTTTCTTAATATCAAAAATGAAACATACCACATGTATTGAATACTTTTATATTTGCGCTTTTAGAACTTTTATTATGAAACGATCGTAACGGAACCTTTGTTTTTCCACAGGCACGTCATCGTCTTTTTTATGGTTCATACCGACTATACAGACTATGGTTCATACCTGTACAAGTGTAATGTAAATAGACTCCAAAAGTTTGTTCTTTTGTTCTTTCCAGGATAACGTAGCAAGAAGTGTAACGTTAGCCACCACACGTGGTTTGTAGAACTGTTCACGGGAACCTTAACTACACTTTGGAACCTTCTTAATAAATATACGTAAACATAAACATGTCAGAAAGCATTCATGTTTCATCATCGTACAGTTTTTCTGAACATACCTGCCACACTGTTAACACACTGAATCCACAGTTAACAGCCTCACTGATTGCTGAGCTCAGTACTGACTGCGTGTTATTACGTGTGTACAGGTATGGCTCATATGGCAAGCCAAAGGGATCAAATGTCATCAGGTTGGCACACGTCCCTGGTACATAAAACGGCGTAAAATACCGCGTCCTGACGGTTTTCACGTTGCTTTTTACGCCGTTACATTATAAAAAAACGCCGCTTTTTACGCGCGTTTAATGTACCTCATTAGAGAGCTGTAAAAAGCGTTTGTATGGTTTTTACAGGCGTAAAAAGCGGCGTTTTAAAATATAACGGCGTAAAAAGCGGCGTTGTAAATAAAAACGGCGTAAAAAGCAGCGTGAAAACTGTCAGGACGCCGTATTTTACGCCGTGTTATGTACCAGGGACGTGTGCCAACCTGACGACATTTGATTCCTTTGGCTTGCCATAGGCTTAAGCGTTCATGACGTCCATGACGCGTCATGGGTCATGGACGCCTGAAGGATTGTTTACACAGGATCCTGGACCTGGAGCCAGAACACCTTACAGGCTTGGTAACAGATCTGTACAATTTAGTTCTTACTTTACATAAAAAGCTGAAATACAACAGTTGCTCTTTAGAGAAATATTTCAAGCTCCCAGTACGTAACAAAATGACCTAAGAATTAAAATTGAAAATGAAATTTAGGAATATACATCATACATTTTGAAAGACAGGTGACAATGCTGGGCCCACATTAAGGCCCTTAACATTTCAGTTGATGTGCTTTAGTGGTGCATGTTCACAAATGAATTTGCATTTAATCAAATAACAAACAGGGACTGTGACAGTTTGCATTTCCCAGTTGGTAATCTAGCCTTACAATAGAGGAAATAATGGAAATACTGTTCCTCATGGAAAATTATGTAAGTACAAACTTCTACAAATGTGTGTCATGAGAGGTTAAACGCCATTTATCAGCATTTTTAACTATGAGGTCTGCCAGTCAGCAGTTCATCTACAGGAGACAACAGATTCTGTGATTTGACACTAAAATATACACTAAAACTGTGTTCCTAATCCATACTAATACTTCGAAGCAGGTTGTAAGTATGTAGTGTGTTTACAATGGAAGTGAGAAAATTAAGTCCAAAAAGTCAAGACTAAAAAACACTTGATTTTTGAGTGCATGCTGGTATACACTACTGTCCACCAAAGTAATGCAAAAAGGAAATGAGCTGCTACTCACAAAGCTGGAACACATTTAAATTAATTGCAAATGGTGGTGAAACAGCTCCAGCAAGATCTGTGAAAACAAACAAACAAAAACCCTCACAATTCTTCTCTTTGTGAAATTTTGGCCCAGTCAAAACTCAGACTTTGAACCATTTAGAAACAGTCTGTAACAACCTGCAAGGAGAAATGAGATAAAGGAATGGACAGCTGAGGCACACATTTAAAGAGATTTAAAGCTGTAATTGCTGTCAGTGGTCCTACACATTACTGAAACATGGGTCTGAACCACAGACTGTATACATGATCTGAACACATAATACGTAACTAAAATATTATAACGGATGTTTATTTTCAATTATGTGCCAAAATCTTCAAAGATTGTATTCTGTCATTTTAGGGTAGTGTGTAGACTGATAGCAAAACACACTAAAGGTCAGTAAATGTGAGTCCTCTGACTTCACAGTATATGCTGTAATACTTGTATTTACATTCAAAATATTGTCACAATATGGGATGAAAGAAAAATAAATCTGCATTAACATTAACCAATTATACCACTAGAGCTGGGTGTTGTTTTACATTTTTCTATACTAGTGCCAATATCTGAATTTAAGTTCCAATAGCAATACAATACTTTTTTGATATCTTACTTTGAGGAATGAAAAAGTATTTTTCTACATAATCAACAAAAGAAGCCAAAGTTCCTAAATGTAAATGTTGTTTAAATAAAAAGGTTCTAAATTGAAATTTCTTTTTAAATTTAAACCGGGGTCTATCTGGTTAAAGTAAAACGACTACAAATTTGGGCAGACATTTGGTGCCAGCTATTGACAGATATTCTTATGATTGGCCCTCAGCATATTTCTGAATGTACTCGCTAAAAATCTTGGTGACATTCGACCCCGATTTAAATTTTAAATCACATCAATAATTTTCAGTCTTGCTTTGTCAGCTTATCATCGAAAAGATTCAACAGATGTTTATTTTGAAAGACCCTGAAACTGTGGCCACATGGCTACATGGCTTCATCTCATCACATCTTGATTACTGCAATATTTTTGGTACCCGCTTCGATCAAAAAGCCTTATGGCAGGACTCCACCCTCAGCTGCTCGTCTTTAACTAAGAGATGGGACACATCACACCTTTTTTAGTCTCTACACTGGCTGCCTGAACGTTTTAGAATTCACAACGTGAATGCTCAGTGGGGTTTGATATCTAGCCGTAACTACTATGTAATTACCACTAGGACATGGTGAGAATGCGGTTTCCCAGCAGTCATTTATTTATAAAAAATTATGACATGAATGCAGCAGTATACAAGTGCTTTGACTTGACACTAGTTTGTACTAGTTAAAAATCATGCGATGGGTAATCAGACAGCTGAAGTCAGAAAGTCCCGGTGATTGTTACAGTGTTTAAAAGGACATCTTTCAACCATTTGAAAATGAGTTGGCCCAGCAACACTGCCTGCAAACTAGAGGCAGGTAAAACAGGCCACTGAAGAAAGTCTTCATGATGGCAAAATCTATGAAAATAAATGCAGATTACAGAAGTACAACTCATTTTTAATTGTCCAAATAACTTTAGTTGACAGTCCTGCCAGTGGAATCCAGCAGGCAGAGTTCAGCTTCTAGTTATGGTCCTTCATCCACTGCTCAGTCCACTGCACTATCTGCTCCAGGTTGTGCTCCAGGTCCTCGGGAGTGTTGCTGGGCAGCTGGTGGACGATCTCCTTGCTGTAGGCCTCCATGGCCTCCTCGTAGATGGTCTGGAAGATCTCACACTGCACATTGTCCTGCAGTTTCTTTCCTGTGTAACCCCTGTCAGTCACACAGAGGACATAGTCCAACTCAGACAGGGGGAGGGAGACGGAGACAAACAAGAACAACTTTGCTCGGGGGTGGGGGGGGTTGTGGTGTCATGGATTAATCAAGCAGTGCAGTGTGGCTGTTAAGACTGACCCTCCAGTTATAAACCACTGCTCTAGTTTATGGTAAAATGCAAATCAAACAAACAAATAAAAAAGTGATGCAAAGATTAAAAAGTGGCTAATGGTATGCCACTGCTGACTATTGGTATGCTGCTGATGTTCTACTGGCATACGTCACATAAAAATGGCATGCACTTGTAGTCCAGAACAGGTACCGCTTTTTATCAGCAGGTGCTATGACTAGCTTATAATGTAATACTGGAAGATAACTGTTGCTCTTCCTGATGAACCCTAACACTATAGTGGTAATGTTAGGTAAGCTATTGAGGCAAGCTGTAGTTAGTGTACATATTAGCCTTGCATAGCTAGTTTAGTGGGTGTAGATTATTGGATCATGTTTGAATAACTAAACCATATAATTACTAAACTGTATTTTACATTATTTTTACCAAGTGTGTTGTTGGCAAATTACAGTAAGGGATTGTGTTAAATTTGCTTATGCCACTGATTTGATAATTTACTACTGTTACATGGCTAGCTGTGGTGCCAACATCTGGAATTTTTAAGAGTTGGTAAGGTGGAACATCAGTGATGTGATTGAGTGAGTGAGTTGAGTGGCATATGCCATTCAGCCATAATGTTACCACAGCAGTGGCATATTCTGGAAGGATTCAGTATCATTGCTTCTGAAGGTTCCTAAAGGCCAGTTCAGACCAACGAGACAAAACCGTTTTAGAACGTTGCATTGGTGTGAACTGGCCCGTCTCAGCTCCACTCAAGCAGACTGATGGCGTCGCCTGTGACTCAGCTTATCAAATTGCCAGTGGATGGTTTTAGAACGCAAGGCACATCACCTGTTTCAACAGCTAATCATGTTGTAGTGAAGTCAGCTGGTCATCTCGACCCTCTCGTTTTTTTAATGCTTTTGACTTTCATCAATACTAGAAATGCAACTGTAGCAAGTAACTCACTATCACTATCCTCATTCATATTTTAAGACCCTACAAATTATTAATTATTATCCAGCTCCAAAAAAAGCCTGAAAAGCCGACAGATAGAACAGAAGTACAGAGAGTCATTGCAGACGGGCGCATTGCAAGTAGTTGCGTGTTTCAACTCGTCTTATCGCAAATCTTTGGTCTGAACTGGGCTTAAGAGCACAGAGGCCTCCATAAATCTTAAATGGAAGAAGTTTGGAACAACCAGGACTCTTCCTTGAGCTTGCCACCCAGCCAAACTGAGCAATCTAGGGAGCCTTGGTAAGAGAGGTGACCAAGAACCCGATGGTCACTGACTGAGCTCCAGAGATCCTGTGTGGAGATGGGAGAAACTTCCAGAAGGACAACCATCACTGCAGCACTTCACCGATCTGGGCTTTATGGCCAGACGGAAGCCTCTCCTCGGAGAAAGACACATGAAAGTCCGCCAGGAGTTTGCAAAACAGCAGATCTCAGATTGAACTGTTAAATGTAAGGGTCATGTCTGGAGGAAACCAGGCACCACTCATCACCTGCTCAATACCATCCCAATGGTGAAGCATGGTGGCATCATGTTGTGGGGGCGTTTATCAGCGGCAGAGGCTGGGGACTGGTCAGGGTTGAGGGAAAGCTGAACGGACTAAAGTACAGAGTACAGTACTTAATGAAAACCTGGTCCACAGCGTTCACACAGTCAAGACAATGCAAGAGTGGTTTAGTGACAACTCTGTGAATGTCCTTGAGTGGCCCAGCCAGAGCCTGGACCTGAACCCAATCGAACATCTCTGGAGAGACCTGAAAATGGCTGTCCACTGACGGTCCCCATCCAACCTGACAGAGCTTGAGAGGATCTGCAGAGTAGAGTAGCAGAAAATCCCCAAACCCAGGTGTGCAAAGCTTATCGCCCAAGAACCCAAGAAGACTCGAGGCTGTAATGCTGCCAAAGGTGCTTCAGTCAAGTACTGAGTTAAGGGTCTGAATTCTTATGTCAATGTGATACTTAAATTCCTTCTTTTTAATAAATTTGCAAACATTTCTAAAATCCTGTATTCACTTTGTCATTATGGGGTATTGAGTGTAGATTGATGAGGGAAAGAATTTATTTAAACTATTTTAATTATAATTTTAATTCTATACATTTTAGCATAACCAGATATGATGGTGGGGAGTGTTATCTGCCAGAGAAGCACAAGTGACATGTCATTTTAAGTGTCATATACCAGTAGATCACCAGCTGTATACTAATAGTCAATAATGCCCCAACAGTGACATACCTCTCAGAATCTGCATATGCCACTAAAACAAGAGTGGCATACCATTTAGCCACTTTTTGATCTTAGCTGCTGAAAACGGTTTGAAATATTTAAAGATGTAAACCAAAATCTGAAATCATACAGGTACCAGCTCGATGGTCCACAGGCTTAAAGTCAGATAGTCACAGTCATACATGTATTGAGGTTACCTGCTCTCTAGCCGTGTGTACAACTGGGTGTTGTCTGTGCGGAGGACAAAGACGATGTGGAACCAGCGTTCAGGGAACAGGTCACAGCCATGATAGTCAACAATCGCACCACCTTCTACCATCTTCTCATCCAGCTCATCTACCACCTGCAGGATCACAATAAGTCACAATATTTACATTTGACATCCACCCAGTCAAGTCAGACAGTTTTCAGCAGCCAACGATTTTACAGGAAGTCAAAGAAATATTTACATCCTGTTAGATCCACCTGTAGGCTACCTGTAGTTTGCAGATCACGGTCGGATAGTTATGGCTGAAATAAACGTTATTATTATTCATATCAACCACACAAGATATGTTTGTTAATAGATGAAACCGTCACTGCACAACATACAGCAACAATCTAGAGCCAATCAGCTCTTTGATCCGGCGACAGCCAGGCGTTGCCCATCATGCCCTGGGTCTTGCAGTCGTGGAGAGCAACTGCGGCGCCTGGCTCTAAAAACTGCGGCCGCCTCGATCTCGTGAGGTTATCGTTGCCCACGTGTGCATGACGTCAGAGCAAGTCGGGATTAAGTCGGACACAAATCTAACTGGCATGCGTTGTGCGGCGATCGCCAGTGATCGATTCTGAGCAGGCCTGGCTCATCTCGAACGACCCTAATCACAGTTGCGTTAGACACGCGATAGGTACATACCCACTAGTAAGAGCCCACATGACCACAACGTAGGTATATGTACAGCCCAACGCAGCCCCTACGTCAAAAAGGGGTGGGTATTTTGACACCAACCAATAGCATGGAAGCCTTAAGGTCCAAACATCTTAAGATGTCAATTTTGAATGTCTTAAGACGTCAATTTTGTATGTCTTAAGACGAACGTCAAACTAGACGTTTTGGTCCAATCGGCCTTCCATAGTTGGACACCAACTACAGGCGTTCCGTCTCAGCTTCGGAGCGCCTGTCCATCTGTCTCCGGTTCATATGGCTTACTACAGCGGTATGAACCCAAAATAAACAGATTTTGCTGTGATTTAATTGCAATAAACGTATCAAAAGGATGCCAAAATAACTACATCATGATGCCAAATTGTAAAAAAATCTGAACTGATTTGTCAGGTCTGTCCACAAGACAACACGCAAACAACTTAAAAAATGCTTGTTTGCTCAATGGAGTTCAGATCGATCAGAGCTATGCTATGGTAACATTGTAGCTGCTCTATGGCACACTCAAAATAACGTAAATCATGCATAAATACAGCAGCGACGTTATTGTATATACACATATATATCTACATACTGTGTAACTTAAGCTCACATTCATTTATGTTTATTATTGATGACAGCAGCTGTGCAGCCATATATTTTATGTAGACACCCACAGTGTGTTCACTACAGCTCAGTTAAATTAAATGTTTTCTATGCTGCAGATACCTTGCCACTGGTGACTCATTCAGGATGACTGGCTTTTGCGACACAGGTCACGTGAATAGTGAATAGGTGGAAGACGTGAATTTCGTCTATTTGCGCCGCGGAAGTCGCGTCATTCACGCCGCCCGACTCGAATTTGCGTCTTTGTATCGACTTTGTATGTAATATCACCGCCAGAAACGCTCAATTCACTTTTGGTGGGAACACACCATTAGTTGTTTCTATTTTTGTGCAGTACAGATCAGCATATCAGAACCAGGTTCAAAGCTTGCATGTGGAATTTAACTCACCCTGTCCTCATCCAAAATCGGGCAATGGTACTCTTCGTCATAGCCATCATAAAGTTGTCCTGGGGAAAGAGAATCAGGACCATTAGAAAGCCACAGGATGACTCTGCTGTTTATCTGCATTTATTTGCAAAATAAGTCTAAATGCAACCCACTGAAAACCTGAGTGAAGACTCAAAGCAGGGCCAGCTATGGCAGCACAAGGACAAGCAAGGGCCAGCAAGGCTTTTCATTTATGATTAAACAGAAGAATGAAGGATCGCTGTCAGGTGTTTGTTTCAGTGTGTGTTTCAGAAACATTTACCTTCCTGGGCCAAGTCTCCTATGTTAACATAGGTCAGCCCTGTCCGCTGGGCTAGCTCCTTTCCTAATGTGGTCTTTCCAACACCAGGGGTTCCTGTAGGGGAGAGGATTAACATTTGAGATTTCATTCAAGAACGCATGTGTTTCCCTAGTTCAAAGGTGAAGTAATGCACACTACATCATCTCGTGAGACCTGATCAGGTTGTTGAGCAGTACCAATGACTCTGCAGTGAAGATGCTGAACGTTGCCTTTCAACTACCCACTTGGCATTTAATGCTTAATTTATGGTTAGAAATGGGGTGATGCTGGTGGTAATAGGAGATGATTTTATTTATTGTCCCCGGAGGAACCAAGGGACTGTGGACTGCTTCCAGGTTATGCCTCTGCTGCTATATTTGGCTAAAAGGTAGTGTTGGTGCTGATAAATTTTGCTTTATGTATTAACACCACTAGGGCTGCAACCAATGATTATTTTCAGTATTGATTAAGCTGCCATTTATTTTAGTGATCAGTCTAAAAATAGTGTAAAATGCCTCTAACAGTGTCTCAGAGCACCAAGGGGACATCTTCAAATGTCTTGTTTTGTCCAACCAACGAAATATTCACTGTACAATGATATAAGGCCGTTTTCACATTGAATCAGGCGTTGCAGCGATTCGCTGCAGGGTTGTGCAGTGGTGTGGGAGTGTCCGATACTAAAAAACAGCAAATCCTCACAATGGAGAAGCTGCAACCATGTTTGGCATTTTAGCTTGATAATTTACTTAAAATATTAATCGATTTTCAAAAATGCTGCTAATTAATTTTCTGTCTATTGACTTATTTATGAACCAATTAATTATTTCAGCACTAATAAGTTACTTTATGCACAGTAGTAGGTGGTGTATTGATGGCTGTATTATACGTACCGTAGAGTAAGCTAGAAGTTTGACAGTAAATGGATATTGTGTACATGTATAAGATATATGTATAGAGGGAGATACATGTACGTCCGTCTATATTATCTGATCGTTGATGCAAATCAAAATGACTCGAATATGCCCTCATTACAAACAAAGCTCCTGGTTAAATTGGCAAGCTATAACGAAGTTTATTAAAGACCTGCAAAGTCCTAATGACTAATTTAAGAGTAACTCTAACGTGAATTTATCAGCCGCGGGTTTTATTTTAATGATAGTGGCACATTAACTAAACTGTCCACACGCAGCAGAAGTTTATATCACCTGTTAACAGAATGTTTGGTCGCTTCTTCATCTTCATAGCTTGCTAGCAGCCAACACGTGTCTTGATGACGGCAACCTGAAAAACAGAATAGTCCCATTATCTCTTCATGCCATTCTAGACAGACACTTCAATCTCCAACGCTAAATGTCAAGAAACAAACCCGAAAAGCAGGAGGCTGGCAAAATGGAAGACTTGGATAGCTAGCTAGATGTTTGCTATCACACCACCAGTCTAAGCAGACTTCCACAAACAAGCACTGCGGTGAACTGAGGCTTCACGTCAGTTTTACGTCAACGAACAGTCAGTTTGCGGCACTTAGTTTAAATAGGTAAACTTCGCTTTTCCTCGTAGCTCAGCTCCTTTAACTCTTTCATCGCACAACGTAACTCCCTCTTTGATTCACTAATTCGTTCCCAGTACACCCGAACAAGAGTTTGAAGTGACGGAAACACCGAAGTCTGCTTCTGACACATCAAATGGTCAAACAAGGTAAGTTAATACAGAGATAACGTTATCATATTAGCTTAACATAAACTAACTAACGTTAGTTATCCCATTCCGCCATTCTGCAGTCAAAATGTGAATGTAACGTTAGTATCAGTATCTTATCGTCCAGAGACATTGAATTAGACTGCAATGTACTTTTATCAAGAATTTGACTCTTTAAAGTTTTCGGGTATGTTTAAGGTGTGGAGATATCTTAATACACTTTTGGCAAGGAAGGAAGGAAAAAATAAGTTCTGGTAAATATTAAACCTGAAATATCCACCCACCCTGTCTTTATGCTGTATACTAAGAGAACTGTCCTGTTTCTTGTTGCTTTGTGTTAGCTACATCTAACGGCATCACCAACAACAGCAACTGGGCTCTCAGGTTCCCAGTTCTTCCTTGAACTACTACCCTCAATGTGAAGGATGAACAAGCTTTCTCTGGGAGATGGAGCTGCTTCAAGCAGGGTATGTTCTTTAAGAGGTCTACATGACAATTACATTACATGGTTTGTGTGTGTGTGTGTGTGTGTGTCTAGATTAGTGCTACACTTCTTCAGGAACACCTTTATTTCTGCCTACCTCAGTTGCCAGTGGTAAGGTCTGGTACCTCTTCACTGAGAACAGAAGGACCACTGCCTCTTCATGCAAATTATATTTCACATCTGGTTCTGTCTAGTAATCATTTTGAATTTGGCTGTAATTTATAAATGTTGACTTAGATAGATAGTAGATATCCTCCTTCAATTGTTCCTCATGAATCTTTAATCATTTTTGTTTGACTGTATTTAGCTGAACCGCTGGGTGGATCCGTCCTTCACTGATTTTCTAGGGGAAAGCTTTTCTCTGTCTGGAAGGAGAAAGGGCAGCCAGGTTTTGTGCTCCAAGGCTGAGCCCAAGAGGCCCAGGAAGAGGAAAGGAGAAGCCTCCAGCTCAGACCCTCACATGTCCTATCTGCTGAAAGAGTCAGCCCAGAAGGACCAGGATGACCCCTGGGTGGACAGATACTTGCCCCGTTCACAGGTCAGCATCATTGCTGTTGACACTTGTTCTGGTATCCATGGAGACATTTGCATTCAGCCAATAACTGGTCTGAATCAAAATAGCCACCCTCTGGACTTGCAGGCTGCAGACCACTAACTCTTTTAATGTACATATGGGCATGTGAGTACTGTCTGGAGACAGACTTGAAAATATATGAACCTGTCCTTTCAGGCATGGAATGCATTTATGCAGTGGCAACTTAAATGGGAAGTCATTTCTACACTTTGCTTAAACTTTGATTACTGCAACATGGAATGAAACACACCCTAACTTTTTCATTGAGCCAATTTTAAGTTGTAGGACAGATGTCAGCATGTCTTCACAGCTGATATCCCTGAATGCCCCCTGGCAGCAGTGGTCAGCAGTTTAAGTTTATTTGATTTGAGTGTCTGGAGGCTGAAGGCTCTTATCATGTATTTTTAGCTGTGATAAATGTTCCTAGTCTCCTATAATGGTTACTATGTGTGTTTGTGTAGGGTGAGCTAGCTGTCCACAAGAAGAAGATAGAGGAAGTGGAGAACTGGATGAGAGTGCACACTAACACATCAGAGGTACTTGAAGTTTAATTTTTTCTTCTCATAATTATGATTTCAGTAAGTGAACCTTGTCTCCTATCATTGTCTGTGAGTAACTGTTGACTATTACCCCATTTCAGACATTTTTATTTAGTGATGTGTATACTGTAACAACACATCCACTTCTTCTTGGTAAACAAAACAAGCAAATTCCAATAACTAGAGGAAAACGGAGCTTTGCTGTCAGGAGTGTGGGGGTCCTGGGTCATGTCTGTAGACCCAGATATGTCAAGAGCTAATCTTTATGATCTTATGTTGTCTGTGGAGGTCTTAAGAGAAGCTGAAGGTTCAGGGTTAGCATGGCTGTTGTCATCTACAGGGTGGCATCTTGCTGCTGATGGGACCATCAGGCTGTGGAAAGACTGCCACAGTCCAGGTTCTGTCTCGGGAGTTGGGCCTCAGGGTTCAGGAGTGGACAAACCCCACCAACCTGGAGCCATACAGCAGCAGTCAGCATGGTGAGGAAAAGGCCTTCCTGCCCTACCTGCCTCATACCCGTCAGTGTCACTGTCAAACTAAGAAATGGCATGAAGCTATTGTCATTAATATAAATGAGACTTTTTGGTGGAAAAGTGACAACAATAGGAAGAAGAAAATGCTTTGGTTGAGACTGTGTCAGAGAGGAGCTGGTGCTAATGTATTGGATTGCTTTCTTTTTAAAGGGGATTCTAACATTTTGTCTACACAATGTTTGTAAATGGGCATAAATGTTTTCTGGGTGTATGCAGGCTAACAGTTGCAATGTGATAAATAATCTTGAGTACCTACACCGCTATCCTGTGTCAGTATATAGGCTTCTCCACCCTTTTTTTTTTTTGTCTCTAATTCTAATTCTCTGTCTTTTGTCAGAATGGAGGATGGACGGCTTGTCTTGCAGCTCCCAGGTAGCCCAGTTCCAGGACTTCCTCCTTAGAGCCAACAAGTACAACTGCCTGAAGATGGCGGGTGATGGAGGAGCTACAGACAGGAAGCTCATACTGGTGGAGGTATGTACTATACCTTCAACTGAAGCCACTGTTCCTGTGATTACCCCAATGTGTCATTCTTATTCATTTCAATAGCACAGATTGTCATGATGTAAATTGCTCAACTCTGTTGTTCTCTCTTGAGTATGATTTGGCTTAGGGCTGAGCCATATCACCTGAAATCCATATCAAGATTAATTATCATGTTTACCTCTGTAACGATAAATGAATACATATTTTGTTAGATCCACCTGCGCACAAGATTCTGTCCTCACAGTGGACCTCTTATTAAATGTTTGTACTAAATAATAAAAACAGTCTCTTGTTTCAAGGTAAACTATCAAGGTAAGTAATGTTATAAATAGATTTGAGTAACACATATATATATGGTTACATACAGTATATATATATATGGTTTCCGTTATCTCTTTCCATGTGCGGAGTGACATTAACAAAATCATGTGTAAAAGACTGCTGCATCTGAAATACGCTTTGTTCAGCTGTGTGAGTTTCTATCACTTTTTTTTATTGGCCATGCACTCCTCATGTTGGATGACTTAGTTATGTTTTAGGTGATGTTCCTCTTGAAGCCTTAACTATTTTGTGACAGTATTGCGACTGTATTTATGTTCACTGAAGCTAGTGTGTCAACACAACCCAAATGGCATCTTTTTTTCTTTTTCATCTGCATCAATTGATCTGTGCCCAGTGGACATTTCTCCAACATTTAAGTCGTTTTGTCTCTCTGAGTTAGACTGAACACCCATTGTTTATCAGATCCCTGAATTATTAGGTGAAACAATTGTTTGTTGTACTTTCAGGTGCACTTAAGGTGTATGTTACAAATGACAGCCTGTCTGAGGAAATGAATAAATTGAACATACCAACATGATTAAATTAGGCCAGTGAGCGATTCATAATATCAGTTTTAGTACATTTTAGGTTAATTGCCTATCCTAATTTGACTATGCCGGATTGGTTAAGAGCTGTAGGAAGCTTGATCTAGAATGCTTCTAAAGGTTCAAATAACTATTCAAGATCGCTACAGTTGGATGCAGAAATTTCAGATGTGTATTCTCCTGCTGTTTGATGTCCAGCTCATGGAGGAGAGCTTAAACATCTTTCTGCTTATAATATAATGACTTACACACAACCTGTGACATAACTACATACAACCATAGACCTTAGACCTAGGAAACGTCTTATAGCTTTAGAGAACAAGGATAGAGCCTAAACCAAAACAGAAAGTGGTGTCTTGTTCATCCACAAACGCATTAGAAAGTCCAGATACTGTCCAGTTCAGAGTATGCAGCTTCACCTGTTGTAGTAGATGAAGCTGCTGCTGTAATAATTAGGAAAACCACTTTCACCAGGGTGGTGTCTAGAATGTAATGAATGGTTGATTAAGTCATTAAAAAACAAGAGTCACTCTTTAAACTGCTGAGAGATGCCAAGAAATGTCACAAAAAGAAATTGGCTTGGACTCTTTTTCAAAGGCTAATCTCACTGACATGCTCCTCTGTATTTAGAAAATACTGTACTGCTGTAGAAATGGGAACATTTCCACTGACTGGCCCTGTTGAGTATCTCAACTTCTGGTCTAATATTGTCAAACTGATACATTGATCTAAAGCTGCTTTGTTTAGATTAATCTGCATACACACCTGAGTTAACACTTGATCATCACTTGTCCCTCCTCAGGATTTCCCAAACCAGTTCTACAGGCAGCCTGGCAGCCTGCATGATATCCTGAGGTGAGATCAGATTGGGTTTCACCCTACATTTCCTTTCATGCTTTCACACAGGAAACCAGGAGAAGTTACTATGATGACACACAGCTTTGAAGCCAGTATGTAGAAGTAAAGACAGATGCATTATGACCAGTAGCAGTACCAGCACTACTGGTTTAACTTTGCAGCTTTCAGTGTCTCTATTTTTGTGTAAAAAAGAATGAACCTTTCTTGCTGCCATGTTTTGTCCACATCATCGGGAATTGGTGGGCCGGATGAAAGGCTTTCTACAGGACAGAGTAGTCCTCGTATATAGGGTGTTCATTGATTGTATTCAGTACTATATGTATCCATGAATCAGTGCTATTTAATCTGTGCCACTTGTGTTTTTCCCTGCTCTGTGTGAGATTGTGTCCTGCTGTGTGTCTTTCAGGCGCTTTGTGAAGACCAGTCGACGTCCCCTGGTGTTCATAGTGTCAGACAGTCTGAGTGGAGACAGCAGCTCACGCTTTCTTTTTCCCAAAGAGATCCAGGAGGAGCTGGACATCAGCAGCATTAGGTTCCAAGTGATACACACTGCTTTCTGTGACAGTGATGTCAGACCTTTATGGAAACCCACATTAGACCACAATGACCCCTGTTAGATACAGTTCAGTCCAAACTGTGGACTGATGAGGGAAGATTGTTCTTGTACATTCAGCACCAGATTTACTGAGACAATGGTGCTGCACTTTTCATTTAGTTTGCGGTGGTGCATGTATTCAGCACCTGATTTACTAAAACAGCAGCTCATTACTGGGCATATTGGACTGAACCTGGTACTGAGCAATCTCCACCAACACTGCACAGTTCAGAGGTGGGATTTCTGAGGTCACTAAAGTCCAGTCCAAAGGATTTACTCTGGCCACGAGTCAACTTTAACTGAGAAAAACATTTAAAAATAGCCTATTTCCTTCATTTTTGTTTCTGATAATCGGTTTATAGTTATATAAAAGTCAATATTTAATTCATGTTTCTTTTAATCACCACAATCTTCCTTGTGACTTGTGTAAATCCCATCTGGCAGGGAATTTTCCCACAAAACTTAGTCGCAAATTGCATGACCTCACTAAATCCAGAGAAATACATAATCACCCTCTGTTAACATGTCTCCTCCTATTAACACACAAACTGACTCAAGCCTGCTGTGACTGCTTGACAAATACAGCACGTGTTTGGGGCAGAAAAACCAGCGCAAAAGCCTCAGTAAATCTGGCCCTCAGTATTGAAATGTAGATCTGTCAGAGTCTATGTGCTGAGTTTATAGTGGCAAATAGAGGGACAAATTCCAGTTACAGTAAATTCTCAAATAGTGGTCCTTTAATTACATCAACTGCAGAGAGAACCCTATATTTCTAATTTCCCCTATTTTATAAATATATTTCATCATATTTTAATAAGAAGCCTTCCTGCCTATGCTCTGTGCTGATCTCCATGTTTACCTGTTGTCTTGATAAATTCAGTATAATGTCCACCTCCACTGCACAAATTCCAGTGGTGTGACTTTGAGTGTGAATGGTTGTCTGTCTCTATGTGTTAGCCCTGTGACTGACTGGCAACCTGCCCAGGGTGTACCCTGCCTCTCGCCCAGTGTCAACTAGGACTGACTTGAGCCCCGCTGCGATAAGCGGGTATAGCTAATGGATGGATAATTCCATCAGTACAACAGCAAAGTCATGTCATACTCAGCACTCTTAAATGCTGTTTTCAGTCACTAATTATTTGCAGCCGCTTCTACTTTGCAGTTTTTGTATCAAAGTTAAGCTCTTGTCAGTGAAACTCAAAACTTTCTGCACAGATATTTCACATTAAGAGCCTTTCAGTGGTTCAAAGGGCACACGCCCTCCCAATTCTAAAGGCTAGGCTTTTAATGTGAAACATCTGCAGGAAATCTTGAGTTTCAGTGACAGTAGGTAATGAAAAACTGCAAAGTAGAAGTGATTGCAATTAATCAGCAAAAGAAGACAGAGTCTCTGTAAAAAAGAGAAACTCAGAGTAGCAGAGTGGTGAGTATGGCATGACTGATGGAATTAGTGCTATGGAAATGTAGATTACGCTGACTTGACCAAATATGTAAAATGTAATGTATGCCTTTTATAGAACAGGTAATTTCATCACCTCTTAATGTTTCGGTCTTTAGGTGTTCATGTTGATTGCATTATTTCAATACTGGCCTTTTATTTGAGAATTTTCGGTAATCAAATGTGGGTTAACAGGATATTGAATAAAACTGTCTGTAGATCCTCTAAAGTATTCCATTCCAGGGGACCACTGGATTCCCCTGAACATTGTTTTGTGTCTTCTCTGTTTCCAGTTTTAATCCAGTGGCTCCAACCACAATGATGAAGGTCCTGACTCGAATTTCAACTCTGGAGGCAGGAAAGGTGAAAGGAAGCCTTGCAGTTGATTACACATTTTGGTATGAGTTTCTGTGTGTGTTTTCTACCGTATATTTCCCATAATTCTAAGCAGAGCTGTGGGAGGATGTACGCCCCAGACCAGGCAATATTGGAGATGCTGTGTTCAGGAAGCTCAGGAGATATTCGCAGTGCCGTCAACAGCCTCCAGTTTTCCTCCTTCCCAGGTCAGGAGTAAATCCACACACCGCACCGCACCAGAGAGGGGCAGTCAAGAGTGTACACATGCATACCATAAAATGCTATGCTACAAATCCCTTTTGATTTTAATGACCCCATGTCCTTTCCTCAGAACAAATATTGTTGCTCTGACTCACCAGCTGACTTCAAAGAACTTCTGTTATCATTGTAACTTTCCAGACACGTCATTGGAAAAGGGGCTATGGAGGATGAAGAAGGACAGACCTGTGACTTCACTGGGCAAAACTGTTTCTAGAGCAAACCAGAGGAAGAAGAGGTCCAAACAGACAAAGGAGCAGGAAGAAGAGCAGGCTATTGGAGGGAAAGATGCTTCTCTGTTCCTGTTCAGAGCACTGGGAAAGATCCTGCACTGCAAACGTGAGTCATATCTCCCAGTTTCCATACAAGCCTTTCCTCTGTAAGTATTGTGTGTATCCTCAAAGCCTGATATATTTTCTTCCTCTGTGCCATAGAGATTAAAAACACATCAATGAGCCACACTGTTGCACTGGGTGACACACACTGTAGTTTATTTGGACTCAAACATACACCGTCCTGCTGCCCCAAATACTCACATTCATCCGCCGCTGAAAATAGTCCCCAAAAAACATGGTATTTCCTCCTGTTTGAGTAACGCTGGTTAAAAACTACAGTGACCATCTGCTTTAGGAAATGTCTGAGCCTTTTTTTTATTTTAAAAGAGACTATATATGAGTTGTTTTAAAAGATTTACGTCTTCAGTAGGAACCAATGGGCCTGGGACTAAGTTTAGAGGAGATCATAAACTATAATTGACAAAAGGAATCTGATATTTGTTTTTGAAAATGAAACACAATGATGATAGTTTACTTGGCAGGAGTGTAAGCAGACCCCTTTGCCTTTGCACCTTAAATTGTCTAAGCAGGAAAACAAGTTGATTCAGAGTCAAGCAGAAAGTAATTTCTTAAACATTTGGACTGTGAGGACCACAAGAAGCACAAGTTCCAGTGAGTGATAAAGCACAAAGTCAGTTGCTGTCAGTGCTCCTTGCTGATTTATCTGTTAATAGTCCTTTGCAGCAGCAAGCATCTGATCACTGAAGAGGATGACTGGTGCACTGTGGCTTTGGTTGATCAAACATGACAGTACATCAGTAACTGTAACTGACACAGATATAAGTAGTTTGAATGCTTGGGTGTTTGTCATCAACAGGAGGGAATCACGAAGGTGCTGAAGCAGCTGAATGTGCCCCTGGACTTGGTCTACCATCTCACCTGTGTCATCATCACAGAGAAGCATTACTAGTAGACCCTGAGGTACAAACATGCTTAAATAGGTAACAGACAGCATGCCTAAATGTCTTTCAGTCTTTGAGAACACTCAGAACTTGTCTGTCTGTGTCCCTTTGTTCAGTTGGTTGTTGAGCGTTCACACATGTCTGGAGAGTTCTTCAACCTGTACCTCCACCAGAACTACCTGGACTTCTTCTCTGAGGTGGAGGATGTGGAACGGGCCAGCGAGTATCTGTCTGATGCTGACCTCCTCACTGCTGATTGGACGGTCAGTCTTTCCCTAGACACTAAAATCCAATAGGAATGCTTTGATCAGTTGAATCTGAACCGAAGTGTTTCTGTTGTTGGCATACTAGATTTCACATTAATATAACCTACCACCAGTTTTATGTCCCTACCTACAAACATCTTAGCTGACAAATATTTTGGACCTCTGCAAACCAAAACTGGTGTGTTTAATAATGTTAGCAGGCATTCAGCCTGAAAGTAGCACTATGTTAAAAAACATCCATTCTGTCAAAAAGTCATCTGTGTCATCTGTATAAAGGTGTGTGCTGTGCTGTTTTCAGTCTCGCAGCACCATGGGGGATTATGGGTCTTCAGTGGCCACCAGGGGGCTCCTTCACTCCAACTCTCAACAAGTTTCTGTTGGCTTCAGACCACTGCACAAACCCAACTGGTTGCTGGTCAACAAGAAGGTAAGACCCATTGCTCTGTCATTAGCTTAGCTGTGGTTTAAGGTTTAAGACTGTGGTCTTTTAAACTTAACACCAGAAAGGTTTATTCTGACAAACTAAGCAAGCGGTGTACAAACAACAGTCGGTGCTCTCTGAAGACACTGTTTCTCAAACAAACACATCTTTGATATGTTTCTACTGACATTTACTGTTACCAATCAGCTGACATACTGAAGGGCCAAATAAGTGGTCAAAAAGCATGTGGATCAAGCCAAAACAAGGACATCAGTCCTTGACAGGGTGATAAAATCAGCCTTACTAACAACACCCTTAGATATATAAAACATTTCTCAGATCAGAAAGTTTGATTATGAATGGATCACTGAAAACAATTGGACAGTGTTGTAGACTTTATGACTGTAATGAGACTGATGTTGTTCCTGTCAGCACCGGGAGAACTGCCTGGCTGCCCAGTCCCTGTTCAGGAGCTTCTGTCTGACACCAGTCAGCCTGCAGACTGAACTGCTGCCATACCTGGCCAAACTCACCAACCCAATGAGGAACCAAGGTAACACACACAAAGTGAATCAATGTGCTATTATGACCCTTAAATCCTTTTTGCTGTGATAATCTGGCATCTCACCATAATCAGCAGAGCGTTGCAAACTATTTTGAATCGGCTGATAAAGTTTATGAAGGTTTTATTAATGGAAGTGTTCTGTGCTGCACTGTGTCTCCCAGCTCAGATAGCTTTTATCCAGGACGTGGGTCAGATGTCACTGAGGAGGTTCCCCGGCAGGTACAGCACACATATTATCTTCCCATAATGCAGTCAGATTCAAGTGTGTCCATGAGCCACAATGACCCCAGAGTCTGCGATCCAAAAGATCTAACAGCCTTTACAGCAGCAGTCCGTACTGGCCTGCTGACAGAGGAGAATGGTGGAAAACATGAAATGGGAGGAATGAGATGAGTAAAGGATCACAGCTGGAATCAAACCAGGGACGTCACCATTACACTGTTTTTGCCCTAACCAGGATCATTTAATTCTAAAACAGTACTGAATGTTTTTTTGACAAAATAATCTTAACTCAGGGTTTACTTACTGGCTTTTAAAAGCTGCTGACAGAAGGATTTGAACACTACTAATGATTAATTACATATACAATAGTTGTACATAGTAAAGCAATCACATTACACTATCACATAATTATACAATAATGTTATCAAATAGATGTCATGTCAGCTAAGTTTAAAGAATGAAAGACTTTGAACACTGTAAGAACAGCTTGTGATTTTTTTACTCTGAGAAGAAATGGCTCCACCTGATGGTAAACTCCAAGTTCATAACTGATTTTACTTTGTGTTGTCGGTAACCAACAACATAACGGTAAACATTTTCACAAACAGGGTACCAATAACTGCCAGTTATCTACAGATTAAATATCCAAATAAATATCCCCCTGCAGTGCTGCAAACACCCGCCTTCCACTAGACAGTCTTACTTGTCTGCTAGTTACAAACTGATCAGTCTTGTCGTTATAGTAGTTATGAGCTGACTTGATTGTTGGTGTCAGTGGGCCAGGCAGGGTTGCTGCTGGCTTTCTACTCCACTCTCGATTCAGTCTTTTGTAACCTGGTGTGTTTCAGAAAGCTGCATCTGAATTCAAAAAATAAGATTGAAGTCAATAAGTTTGACAAAAGAATTCTCAATACAAGGTCCACTTACTTGTTGTGTCCAAAGCTGTCAACAACATCTCATGGCCTTCCTCAGCGGATGGAGTTGCTCAGTTGTCATGGAGAGCGTTTAGTTGTCATCGTGTGACCTAAGAATGGAACTTGAGTCATGTGATAGCAGGTTGTTGTATATGGGGGGAGATGGAAACCCCTGTTGTGTCAGATGTGACTTTCTCCAGTCGTCCACTGACTCCTTGTCGATGACCTTTGACCTCTCTGAGTGGATGCTGTGAGCAGTTTTTGTTTGGTTGTCTGGGATGCTTGTCTTGGGTGGGGTGGGATTTTCCGTCATCCACTTCTTCTACCCGTTGGCCGTGAGTGTTCCTCTGATCTGCTGCACCTCCCTCTCTCTGTCCTTCCTCCTCCTCCTCCTCCTCACTGACGGATGCTGTGCTTTGTGTAGGAGCATCATAACCACTCAGCTGTTATGTTGTAGATCGTGGTCAGAGTTCAAACTGAGATATTGGTTTATGTGAGCAGGTTTCCTGCACAGTAGTGCCGTATATGACCACCTCTTATCATGTGACGCAAAGTACATAGTTAGGTCACTTGATGAAAACGAAACCATCTCCATGACAACCATGCCACTGCATCCGCTGAGGAAGGCCATGGGATGTGTTTGAAATCTTTTGAAAGAAGAACTAAGTTGGACCTTGTGTTGACATTTTTCTAGTCAAAGTGCTCTTTTCAATGTCAAGCAAATGTATTTCTTTTCTTTGGGTAGAGAACCCATGACTTGATTGTGTTCCCTGTACCTCTGAAACCAAACCTACGCCATTGATTGTTACTATGGATACCTGTGGTTTAACATTCATTACCTTAGGCACTGATTTAGATTGATGTTGATAATGTACATCTGTTATTCCATTTCAGACTTTGTATTTTACCAACTTTATTAGACCTTACATTTGTACTCTGTCTTTATTTCTCTCTTTGTGTGTGTGTGTGTGTGTGTGTGTGTGTGTGTGTGTGTGTGTAGATTAAAACTGGAGGCTCTCACAGACAAAGAGCCGGGCCAGCTGGACATAGACAGTAAGGAGGAAGAGGAGGAGGAGGAGAAAGAGGAAGGTCAGGGTTTGTTTGAGGAGAGTCTGCCAGCCAGTCAGCCTCAACCTACTACAAGCCAAGTCCTTTTGGAGGAGGAGGACCTGCTCATAGAGGAATATACCAGTGACTAACACACACAGCTCCGCTGTTGTGACATTGTTTCATTGTCAAGTTTTTTGTTGTTTGGATTTTTTTTTCAGTTAGTATGGAGGAAGATTAGTGCCACATAACAAAATGTGTTCTGAGATTCATTTTTGACATGTGAGGAAAAACAAATTGTTACTGTCAAAAAGTTAAACTCTTTTCCCAGAATTGACTTTAGTCTCTTAGACTTTTGACTTTTTTCACAATTTGTAAGACTGATCCCAGAACTCAAATAATCCTCCACGTGGCGCTAACCAGAGGTTAGGTTGATGCCTGTGTGATACGTCTGGTATTACCAGTATTTTTGCCGCATCATGTGTCATCTGCACAAGATATGATCATTTTTCAAACAAGCTTGTTGTCTTGTAGAACCTGAGTTGAATATGATACTGTAGCTTGACACAGGTTCATAATAAAAGCATGGGGATTAGTTGTTATAATCTCCCAAAGTGACCCTTTACAGTTGAGTTCTACCATTTCAAATATTGTCAGTATTTATTTGTTTTAAGTGCATATTCAGCACTTGTTTTTTGTACTTCACATCTTTGTTGTTTTGCTGAGTGACTTTGAGCCTGGATTAACCTGTAATGGAGAACTGTCCAGGAACAAGCCAAGCCTTTAACTAACATCTTGTTTACTGTGTCCCATGGATAGAAAATAAGAACTATTACATTATTGAAGGATACATTGTTTCAGTCTAAATAAGGATGGGAATAAAAATAATTTGTCAAAAGCTGATCATGGGGCTCTTGGACATTATCTTGTTCTCACTCTCTCTCCTCACACACCCCTTCATCCAATATTTACTCAACAGTTTCACATGAAGCTCTTTGAAATATGCCGTCTGGTGATGGTGACTCCCTGTTTTCCTGCAGCTGGAACTCACGAAACTACTTCAACTTAAATTCAAGAAATGATGAGCAGATGCAATTAATGAATAAGCATTACAAAATAGAAAAGGTTGACCAGAAATTTTATTTTATTGCTAATAACGCAGAAAAGTTTTAAATGACACACTGTTAGGTTATATGTGGTATGACATTGTTGCAGTTTTTTATGAGAAACAAACATTTTCAAAACAGTCTGTTGGTTATTTATTTATATTGAGCTGTCCTTAAGTAAGGAAGCTTAGTTACTTATTAAGTTACTGAGTTACTTACTTTGTTTTTAAATTCAAAATATATGGAGTTTATTTTCAAGGTGCTGACCGGAAGTAGTTCATACTGCCGCTTGTCAGCTTGACTGCGGGAGTTTTTCAGACTACGGGGCAGGCTGCTGGAGGAAGAGAGTCACCGATAGTGTTTGCAATACGGCTCTGAACGGATTAATATGTTCAACTTGTAGGTAACACTTAGATAACCGTTTACGAAACTTTATTTTGTCTGTGTGTCGGTGGAGGCTGTAAGCACCAAGGAATATTTGTTTCTTGCTTCAAAGTTGCAGGTAAGAGGAAGTAATTCATAAAAACGAATAGGCTATCCATTAACATTAAAGGGAAATTCTACTTTATGTTAGAATGTTATTTCTGTAACACATATTGTACAGGCCAGGTTTTCTTTGTGTGTTTCCTCAAGTCTGAATCAGCTACAGACCTCCAGAAATCCTATGATCCATAGTCAGTACTGGAACACAGAGCCAGATGATATAACTGTATGGATAAGAATTTGCGATAGGATATGGCAAATGGATTCAAAAGTATCAAATTAATAATCAGTGCTTTTAACTGTTCCACTTGTGCTTTATGTCACATAAAACTTTAAACTTGTTAAAAAAAAACCTCAATAACTAGCTCATTTAGTTTCATTTCGTTTTTACTGTTTGCTTGGAATCATGTATTTGGTCAACAGAATAACATATGTTCCTCCCCACGCCTCTAAAGATTCACCAAAGGAAGCAGTCTGAGTGAGAAAACATCAGTGTTTGCTTTTCATAATGTATAGACATATGTACCCATTCTTTTAATGGTGCACAAGCCAAATAGGTTGGAAAACACTGGCTTAGGGCATAGAATACAAAATAATATCCTTATACTGTAGCCTAGTATAACATTAAGTACATGATAGACACACAGAGTCATCAAGCCAAGCCATATGTCATATATCATTTACAGTCAGTTGAACTTTTCGCAGATGTGTTAAGTTAATTGTTTGGCCATTTTGTATCTAAATATGTAGCTTTTTAGAGACCAAGTCATACCCAGTTAATGCACAATACCTGCCACATTCTCGCATACGAAGAGAGAGTTTTTAAAGGTTTTAAATCTAAAGTAATGGCCAAAAACATATCATCGACATGATAGCTTCAAATGGAAAATACTGTACTGTAGTCTCAACTTTCTTTTATAGTATAACAGTATGAAGTTTGGTGCTGTAAGTATAGAACATATTAGGCTATGAACATATTCAGTTCACTTGTAAATTTGTATGAGACACCTCATGCCACATGGTAATAAACAGCTGACAGCTCTGGTTAACAGAACACATGGGATTCCAGTGAGAAATGGCAGCTAAGTTGGTAGTACTGACCTGGATCACAGCAATAAGTTAGTTCTTGTAGGTATTGAGTAATGACCTGATCCCAACAGTGTCCCAGACCATAAAGACACTGTTTATAGATCAAATAACCAGACAGGAACGTCTGTTTTTGGCTAATCCAGCAAATGAAATGGCTTCAAATCAAGGTAGATACATTGTTTAAGGCTGGGCCCCGTGTTTTTGTTGTTGTTTTACAGTATGAGGACTTACAGATTTATCCAAATGTGGAGCAGATGCTGAATACGAAATGGAGGCGTGTGTAGGCGTTGTGATCAGTTTTGATTTTGTGACATGTAAAGGATAAGGTGTGACTTATTGACAATAAAGTGAAAAAAAGGGACAAAAATACAAATCAAGGAATTTCATCACATTGATGCGAAAAACATATACAAATTCTAATATGACCATAAAGCAGTCCTGTCCACACAGGCCTAATACAACCAGAGATATTTAAGGGACAGCTACCTGCTTATAAATGGTATCTTAATGTTGATGATTTATATAATCTCATGGAATGCAATAGCACTAGAGGTAAGTGAGAAGATGTGTTTTGTGTGTGTGTGTGTTTAAATTTGAGAAAATCAATATGTGGTTTGGCAGGTTTATCAGATCCATACTGTTCTGAATGTAATGTAAGTTTGACCTGGTGCAGATGCAGGAGGTCAGTGCGGCCTGCAGCCTGGATGATGACATGGTGGATGGAGACCTGGGTGACGGCATGGGAGTCAGAGCAGCACCCAGCTCCACAAGGAAGAAGGGCCAAAGCTTCGGTGGTGTCACAGAGACCCTGCTGCCCGGAGCAGAGCGGCTCAGGTGCAGCAGCCAGGCAGGAGAGGCAGGCTGGATCCCTGGACTGAAGATGGCAGAGACACAGCAGAGAGCCCGCTGGAAGCTGCCACTCTCCGGTAACAATGTGAACAGGCCCTTTACTGTAACAAAGGAGCTAACAAGAATCAAATCATAAAGACAAGATACCATCAAGTTCTCTAATTTTGCATTCATTCATTCCACATAAATCAAAATATACATTTGTTAATAAGGAATACACAATACTCTGAAGTTGTAGATATTTTAAAATAAATAAATAAACATTTTTAGCAATTTTGTATTTTGGTCTTAAACCAGGAAATTCTTTTTATTGTGTTCCATTAGGAAATAGGCCTTTAAACTGACTGTAGCCCAAATTGGACAGTTAACGCAGAGTTAGGTTCACTAAGATTAGAATTCCTTTGGTGTGAATATGTGAAGTTATAGTTAGTGAGGAGACAGGTAGGTTGTTCTGAGCACTGCCGTTTCTATAATGTTGTTAATTCATAATGAATAATGTAATATAGTAATATAGTAATAATATATATAATTCCAATAGTTAGGTTTAGGTTTAGGTTTAGTTAGGTTAAATAGGTTTTTCTGATATGACAATTTCCTAACTGTGTCACCAACTCAGAAGTTCCACAGAGCTTTTTAGCCCCTTTTAGCTCATAGTTTTGGTTTTACAGCACATTTACTGTTTTGGTTCAGTCTCATCAGTGTCATTTCCAGCAGTAGTAGTTTGTTTTCAGTGAAAAAGCTCTGATAAACCCACTGTTCACTACCTGCTCAGCAGCAAACAGCAGACAGACAGTTAGAGACTAGTTGGTGAACATAGTGGAGCATTTAGCAGATAAAGAGACAGACATTTCCCTCAGGAGTTGGTGGAGACTAAAAACAGAGCTAACAGAGAGGGAATACTGGACTTCCATTCATCAGGTGGACACAAACACCACTCCACATCAATGGTAATGCTGCTCTGTGTCTGCTGGATGTATAATTCGGCAACTGTATGCTAACACATTATCCAAATACCAACTTTATAAGCCAGTGATAAGTGTTGGCTGTGAATCTTTCAGCTAGCCCCCCCTGAGGCCCAAATAATTATAAATGCAGCTTCTTATTGTAGCAGAAGGGGGGCATTGGGGTAATGATTAACAATTCACTGCATCCACTGCAATGTGTGAAAAGTCATTGTGTGCTGGTGCTGATACGTCACCCTCAGCCATAACGTAGGGGTGCTGAGGGTGCTGTAGCCACCCCATCCCCAGGTGGCTGAGGTGTATTTGTAATGATATTTTGGTTTTTACTGTCGTGTTACACCCGGTCCATGTCTCCCGCAATATCTTTTGTTTTAGTTATTGTGAGCAGCGCAAGCTTTCCAGATGGTGTAATATTTTGCAGTGCCCTGTAGTAATTTGTCTGTCGGCTTATTGATCTGTTGCGGCTGAAGGTTTGGACCAGATTCAGACAGCCTCTTCAGCATGACCTTTCAACCAACAGCAGCACTTAAAGAATGTGATTTTGTCACAAGTGACGACTCTGCGCTGTCTGTGTAGTTATCCTGATGGCTATCGTACATATCTTAACCATGCCGTTTTAATACTGTTATATTGTTTGGCTGACATAACGTCATATGTTGCTGTCAAGATGTGATTTACATTGTTGCAAGGGCATTATGAAGGTAAGCGTAACTGCAATGCTGTTTTTTTAATGACTAAATTACAAATGCGTAAATTGGTTTAGCAAGAAAATCTTGTTGAAATAAAATGTAAATCTCATGCCCTGCATATTTATCAGTGCTGGACCATTACAGCACACCACATACACAATCACTTTTCCATAATTATGCGAACATCTAACTTTATTCCAATAGCATGTTTAACCTTTTTGAAGAAGTCACTTTGCAAATGTGTCCTTGCTCTGAATGTATAAAGCTCCAATTGGTTCTTCACACACAAAACTACAAGAAAACACACACACATTTTCTATGACCTCTAATGCATGAGTACACCTTTTGTGAATCAGCAGGCTCCCTGGTTGACCTGTCCAAAGACGAGCTGAAAGACAGACTACAGGAAGCAGCTGAGGTAGGAAAAGTGAAGAGAAAACGATTTGATTGATAACTACTTGATCTAACTTTGTCCTCTTGACTCCAGTCTGGCAGACTGTAACTGATGGTTCTGCTGTGTTGACAGGTTATAGACGTATTGTGCTGTGAGCTGGAGGTGGCACATCGTTACCTTGAAGGCAAATATGAAGCTCTGAAAATCTTACAGGGGAAGGTAGAGCAACACACACATACTGAAGTACTACATCTTATCACAAGAGCTCCCAGGCAGCAGATGAAGCAAGTATCCATCAAGAATGCTCCTTAGCATGCGTCCTTGTTACCTAGTGGTCTAAGACAGTGGTTTCCATCGTCTTTCTTTCGTGACTCCTTAAAATGAAGCAATGTCCACTTGCGACCCTCCAACTTGTTCTTAATCTTACAAGTGTTACTGGAGTTTTGACCCTTTAAGACTGCTGTTTTGTCACATGTCGTGTCCGTCAATCTGGCTCCAGGTTTCCTGTCTGTTTCTGCTGTCAAAATAGTGCTCAGTGGAATAAAAAGTTATGATAGAAATGATCACCACACCTACGAAAGTAAGGTCCAGATTTTAAAAAAAAATGAGCAGACCTTTGACCCCTTCCCAGTTATATATATATATATATATATATATATATATATATATATATATATATATATATATATATATATATTGCCATGAAAACAACAAATGCCATGAAAAGACCAAACCAAACCAGTGTTTGTAACACTTAGCCACAAGCCCATTGGTTCCTACTGAAGACGTACATCTTTAAAAAAGGCTTAAAATATAATTTATATATACATATATAAACATATATATATATATATATATACACAGT